>CM077233.1:9040900-9155900 GCA_039654775.1 Spinibarbus caldwelli
GGCTGCAAAATCAGGCGGGGAGATGGGAATGGATGCGGTGGGCGCTGTGGTTGTTGACCCAGAATCTGAGCAGATTGTTGCAGTGGGTCATGACTGTAAGCGCGGCTCTCACCCGCTCCATCACGCTGTCATGGTCTGTATTGATCTCGTGGCCTGTGGGCAAGGAGGAGGCGCCTACAGTTACGAGAAATATCCAGCCTGTTGGTTTAACAGCTCTGAGTCCTTTAGGAATGCCTGCAATGCCAAAGAAGCCGGTCTACCTTACATCTGCACCGGTTATGACCTTTACGTCACTCGAGAGCCGTGCGTGATGTGTGCAATGGCTTTGGTGCACTCAAGAATCAGCAGAGTGTTTTATGGAGAGCCCTCTGCAGATGGTGCCTTGGGAACCAAGTATAAAATTCACTGCCAAAAAGATTTAAATCATCACTTTGAAGTGTTTAAAGGGGTGATGCTAAATGCATGTGAGGCTTTACACAAAAAGTGACTTTTTTATTTTAAATAATTAGAGGCAATGTTACACTGAGATTTATGATGACATTTTAATTGTTTTTACATTTCTAACTACAGCCAGATAGGACCATAATAAAAAGTATTAAAAATTGTCTACTTTTAAATATTCAGTTTTTCAGACCATCAAATTATGTCTTACATGTAAGACACATTCATCTGCACAACAGTTTTCAACATTGATAGTAAGAAATGTTTCATGAGCACCAAATCTGCATATTTGAATGATTTCTGAAGAATCACGTGACACTGAAGATTTGAGTGATGATGCTGAAAATTCAGCTGACGCCACATGAATAAATTACATTTTAAAATATAATAAAATGGAAAAGTTATTTTAAAATATAAAAATATTACACTATTTTTGTTTAAAAAAATCCAGCCTTTGTGACCAAAGAAACTCTCTTAACATTTAGAAAATCTTTCCAATCTTTTCACACAATTTATTTTTCTGGTGAACAACAGAGTTTCTAATACTTTGCAAAGTTTTATTTGTTTGCAGCATGTCATACAACACACAACATACTATGTTCATACCTTTTCTCAAAACAAAAGGACAAAACAATTGGCACAGTTGAGCCTTCGCAAATATTGTCAAAAGACAAGAAAGTGGAAGAATTCAAATAGTTTAATGGGTCTATGTTGCAGTTTCTCAACTTCAATAATACTGTGACAGAAAAGAGAGCAAAGAAACATGATGGTTTGCTGAAGATTGGTAATGATCCAGAGATTTAAAATGACATACTGAAATTGAGCTAAAAGTCAACATGAAATATTCTGATTCAAACATTTAGGGAACAACTTGATGTTCTGTTTCAGGGGCAGAGGAAGCCGTTCAAAATTTATAAGGAAATGTCCTTTGAAATAATGTGCAAAATGAGACCAGAAATATGTAAAAAGAATAAGAAAGTTCTATTTTTGATTTCATGTTGACTCTAATGAATGAAAGAACTTAAAAGCCTAAAAAGTTTTTTTTTCATTGTCACTTATAAGCTGTAAGACATTAACTAAACAAAACTACACATAGTATTGTGATGAACAAATATTTTTCAGGAAATCATGCAAACTGACATTTTATTTGTCTATGAAGCAATGATAACATTAACGAAACAGCAGAAAGGTTTCATGGCTTTTAAATTATTTTAAAAACACATTTTGTCAATTCATGACATTTTGTCAATTCATGGCATTATCTAAGAATATATTTAACTAACTATTTGTTATTTTGCTATTTAAAAAACTATTTGAACAAACAAAAACTAATTAACGAAAAACAAAAACTTTAACCATGAAACCTGGGCCAGCCCAGATCCACGAGGATCACAAAACAACTAACGAAAACACATTAAATATCTTAAGTTATTAATGCTTGTGGAATTGTCCTCCTAACCTGTCCCTACAACAATTTCTCAAGATATATCAAACAAAGAGACTCACAATTACACAGACTGTACAAAACTGCTAAGTGTACACAACTGGAGTACAAAGGGTTATCTCCTCTCCCATATCAGGCAACAGCTCCAAGTTGGTCTGTGCCCTCCGAACACTGGGCTTAATACTTGTTTATTCCAAAGATCCTGACTCCATGGAGTTGTGGCAGTTTTGGGATGAGAACACTCAAAAGCGAAGCTGTGTTTATCACAAAATGAGCTGTGTCGTATTTTGTGTAAAAGCTGGCGAGAAAATACCTGCAAAGAAAAGAACAACAAGTGTTACACACTTCAAAATAAGTACAGGACTTTACATAATACAGGTCTTCATCGGCCAAAATATGCCTATAATATTTACCATTCACATTTAGGTTCCACATTTCAGTTGAGAAAAGTTAATTTATTGATTTTTATATTTAGTTCAAAATACTGTGCAATTGGTTGGTTGGTGTTTTAACACCAGTCCAGCATTCTTTGCTATTTTCATGGTGAGCAATTTAAAAACCTATATCAGGTCTGTTAAAAATTTCTTTGAGAGTATAAATGTTGTGCAAAAGATAGCAAAAATAACTTACAAAATGATTGGTGAGATTGTAAAGAATTTTCTAGATGATGTGAACTGCACGCCGTAGTCCAGCTGTTCCCAGTGTGTGAGAAGTCTTGCCTTGCCCTGGTCTGGTGTTTCAAATGGTGTGCCCTTCACTGCATGCATAAACACATACATACCCTGCGGGAAGACAGAAAGATGATCCAAATGTCACACCATTCTCAAATGTTGTAACAATGGGACCTCTTAATATTAAAGGGATAGTTCACCCAAAAAAGAAAATTCTGTCATTTACTTGCCCTCTAGTCATTCCAAACCTGCATGACTTTGGTTGATCTTCTAAACACATATTCAAGTTTTTTTTAATGAAAAGCAGAGTCTGTGCCAAACTTGGGGGGAGGGGGGTGGGGGGCACAGAGACTGAAGTGGCTGGGACAGGCCCCCCTTGGGCCCACTCGTGGCGCAGACGCTGATGAAATGAGAGAAAATTTCTGTCCCTCCATTAAAACTCCATGTAACCAAAACTTAGAAGATCCAAAAAGGTCATAAAGGCATCATAAAATGAATCCATACGATTTGAATGGCTTTATCCAAGTGTTAAGATATGATCACAATATATGATGATCAGATTTAATTCAGGCTTTTATTTAAATCTAAACAGTGCTCAACACACATACAGAGTGAACCAAGCACCAGCATCAAGCCTCTTTGCTTGCCACATGTGATGCACATGTATGCATTTATGTCAGTAAAAGCCTAAATTAGACTTGTTCATCATATAAAGCAACTTATGAGCTTTCTTTATCTTGTAAGTTTTAGATACTTGGACTATCAATTGAGGGGCAGAAAGCGCTCAGGTTTCATTAAAAATATCTTAATTTGTATTTCAAAGATTAACCAAAGTTTGGGTTCGGAATGACATGAGGGTGATGACTGGGTTGTCATTTTTGGGTAAATTAAATGATCTTTTTATGCTTAAATGGACAGATGAAGAATGAAAGTCAAAGCGTTTCAGAACAACACTGGACCTTACTGACTTTCACTGTATGGACAAAAACAACGTTTTTTCAGAGTTTTCATTTTTTCAGGGTTATTATTGTTAACTATAAAAATCCTGACATTAATGAGTCTCAAAATGTCTTTGCAAAAGAGATTTGAGAGCTTTGGTGGAGCCTAAAATTATTAATGAACAATGACTTAAACCGTTGTCTTTTTTTTCATAGAAAGCTATTGTATAACTTCAGAAAACTTGGAATACTGATCCCTCCCTCATATCACTGGAGACTTACTACACTTACTAAATTTGTCTTCCATGTCAGGACAACAGAAACATTACAGTATCCCTAGCTTTATCATTGTGGCGCAAGCTGTCATACATCGTCACATGCCAGGGAGCTTAAACTTGGTTGGTGATGTAATGCTGTTGACCTTGAATCTTTGTGCGAGCGAGTCCTTACATAACAGTGCCACACAGACTACTAAGGAAGCATCAATTGTCGAGACTCCAACTGGCCTCAGGGTGCCGCTGAGAAAATGACAACCCATAAACGGGAACCAAATGGGATAGAACAAAGGATTATTCAACAGGGGACACTTACAAAATTGTGAATAACATTTGTGAGGGTCCACACAACAGGAACACTGAAGAAAGGAATGCTCAACAGTACAATGTGAAGCATTCCTACGCCGAGCGCATATGTCAGCCATATCCCTCGACTGTTCATCACACGGGTGTTTGGGTTGACTTCACTGTGGGCCACACCGACATTCATCTTGCTTTTCTGTCGACAGACAAAAAAACAGTATACGGCAAAACATGATTTTTGGAAGTTGTAAATAAAAGAGTTTACTGGAGTACATTTTACAAGAAAATACTAATTTGTTTTTTTCATTTTTTCCAAAATTGCACATTTAATTCAATGCTACTTGCTGTTTCTTTGTTATTGTTTGTGAAATTTACTAGCAATTTCTGAGTGGAAACTTTCAACACATGATTTTTTAGTCCAAAATGTCTAAATTGAAACTGTGAGTTAAATAATACAACATTATATACAACAAAAAGCTGTATGAATAAAACAATTAAATTATAAAGAATTGATTATTTAATTGTTAATTATGCAGTTAATAAAATAATACAATTAATACATAAAATAATTAATAAATAAAGCATAACATATTGTATTTAAAAAAATATCTTTTAAGAAATGATTAATCTGACAAAAAAAGAACCAACATTAAATTATTTGGCTAATCAATCAACTTATAACAATGAATTGATGAACTGACTAAAACTAATAAAAGTGTTTTTGTTTTTTTCATCAGAATTAAAAGTAACATGTCAGTGTCTGAATCTATTTAGCAGCAGTCTAATGAAATAAGATGTAAAACTGATTGTTAACTATTCAAATGAACTATCATTTATACACTACTACAATCTACAGTTGTTGTTTTATGGCTTTAAGAGTACTAGTTAAGTGTGGAAGCTGTCTTACAGATGAGGTCTCGTCTATATGCCAACAAAAGCATGTTCACAAACGTACAATGGGGTGATTCTTTATAGTACTTTGCCCTAATGCATTACTGTTCATGTCGGCCAACTTATTCATATCATTTGCAAGAGTTCGGTTCTTCTTTGGAAGAGCAAAAGGGTGGAAGTGACATTTTATGGCCTGTTTGGTTTATCCAGCTGTTCGAAAGTCAAAGTTCAATATACAGCTTACTTGTTTGGTTGTTTCTCATCTCATGATTTCTCAACAAAATCATTTACTCATCTCGGTTTCTACTCACCAAGTCAACTGCTTTTTGATATATGTTACAAGTCAAGATAACATCCACAAAAAAATGACATTATTTCCTTTCTTATTATTGCTCTCATACACATAAATGCAATAAAAGCAAAACAGATTGAGGTCAAAGGTTTAAGTCCTGCAACTGCAACATCTGTCAATAACCACTCAATCGATTCTTTCCTAAATATGATTCACTCTTTGATTGTGTAAAATATGTAATATGTTTTTTAATATCCCCTGAGACAACAAAACAGTTAAGAGGAAGTAATATTGAATAGATATTGCTAATAAGTAGCTTCACGTTAACGATAAAGACAGCAGGATGAGCATTTACATTTTTTTTTTTTAAATATTACATAAAAATGAATGGTTTTTCAGTAGCAGCTGCAGGAGATAAACAAGTCCATGACACAGATAGAGTTAGCAGCACAGCTAAATAACAAAACACTGTCTTATTCTTTCAAAGCTTACTGTCTTCTTTCATTTAACCACTTAAATAACACTCTTTAAACATGCCTATTCTCCAGTCTGTGCTATTATAGTGAGTTACTTTGGGTTTTGCGCATGAGCAATGCTCTTTATTTAGCATCAGCTGCTTTCATAACAAACACCAGTTGCTTTTGTTTCACTCTACTTCCATTAAACACCTCAAACATCAATAAAAGCTCTTAAATCCCCTCTTTATCGGTCGATTTGGGCCTATTTGGTTTTAAAGTAGCTACACAAATGACTTGGTTTCATAAGAGTTAAGTAACGGTACCTTGTTTGCGTCCGGGTGAAGCAGGCTGGAGCGCTGCCGGCCTCCGCTGCGCGCACTGCGGGCTGACTCACTGCACACACTCCGCTAGCACAAAGGCTATCGCGGCTAACGGGATTAGGAGCGCAAACCTCGCGAGATTGGCGCGACACGCCCACCAAATGTTTACAAAATAAATCACCACTAACGAAGGCATCAAATCAGTTTTTTTGATTATTGGGTAAGAATTGGGTTGCTATTAGTTAGTCAGGTAATGTGTGGGGTTTTAATTGACCGTTTCTAAATATAAAATACAAATAACATGAAAACATACTAACATATAGGCTATGGATTTGTATACTTTTTTAAACACAGCCATAACAACTAAAATTTTAATTTACTGATTTATAAGAAATATAAATACATAAACATACGACAAAGAAAAAAACATCCAATCACAGCAGAGAATAGCGATGACGTACTTTAGGCGCCAGTTAAGTCATATCCGACTCTGGAGCGAGTCTTGAAAACACGTGAAGTTCGCTTGTGTTATGAATTTATTTGATATCTTTTAACGGATTGTTGTTATTTTACATAAAGTAAGTAGGAAGATGTTTGCCAATTTTAAATATAACTCTTTAACGTATCATAATGTTAGTGTCACGGTTGAACATTAGAATGGACGCAGTTTTTGTCAATAATCTGCGAAGATGACAGGTTTGTGGCTGTAGTTGTCTCAGTTTTAAAACTTTTCTCGTTAGGGAGCACACTATGAAGGCGCTTCCAGCTGAAACTGTGCGTCTGCTGTGCAGCTCTCAGGTTATAACATCTGTCCTGAATGTTGTCAAAGAGCTGGTAGAAAATTCACTTGATGCTGGTTCCTCAAGCCTTGAAGTCAAACTGGTAAATGCACGTTTTATCAACAAACATACAGACCAGTGTTAGGACACTTATAAATGGATTCTTGTCATTGAGTTAGACAACAAAATGTTAAACCGTTGACATTTCCTTTAAAGAAATCACACTTTTGAAAACATTTCACAAAATGAAAGATGACAGCAGTGAGAAACTGAGGTGATCTGACTTCTTCATATAGCCACAAAAGTCAACTTTTGGACCAGTTGGTTAAAATAAATATATTTCTGAAATAAGTACTAGCATCATTAGTTTGCAGATGCAGCTTAGTTTGATATTTTGTTTCTAGTGCAATGACATTCATATATTTTTAAGCATGGCTTAAGTGTCCAAATATTGTCAGGGCCACTCTTAATAGCTGTGCTGAATCTGTTCATGTTTTCTTGTAATCAGGAGAATTATGGATTGGATCGCATTGAAGTCAGAGACAATGGTTCTGGAATCAAAGCAACTGATGTTTCTGTGATGGCTGTAAAACACTACACATCTAAAATCTCCTGCCACGAAGACCTGGAGCGCCTAGAGACTTACGGCTTCAGAGGAGAAGCTCTGGCATCTATATGTGCCATATCAGAGGTTACATCTCGCTAGATTATGTCTGATTTTATTGCTTGAGTTAGTGATGCACATAAAAAATAGCAGCTGAAATCGTTATTACGAAAACTATGAAAACAATTATGGCTGATATTAAAATTCTGGATTATTATGGCTGAAAAATAAAATATACTAAAGTTAAATCATTCCTTTTAAATGCCAAAAGTGAATTTAGGCAGGACTGTGTTGTAATGTGCAGTTTAAAAAACTATATTTTTTTGAGATCTTGTTAAATTAAACATAAATTAAAATTACTTAAATGATAAAAATTTAAAGATGAAATTTAGTTCTAGATGATGGCAAATGTACAAACGGGCAGAAACTATGTGCATAATTATTAAATATCTAGTAACTTCCAGTATCCAATATTGATTGACACTGATAAATAAAAAAAATGCTAATATTGGCAGATAACTCGAGTGGTACCAAAATACTGTGCATCTCCAATGAGAATCATTTTAATCATTGAATTACAAATGCTGAAAATGTTTCCTCTGTAATTGACCTTTTCTTCACCTACCAGGTGGTAATTACAACCAAAACCGCAGATGATGATTTTAGCATTCAGTATTCGGTCAATCACAATGGACAGATCGTCTCTCAAAAGCCGTCACATCTTGGCGAGGGTAGGTGTCTGCTAATGCATGTTTTTAATACTCTTGATTTATGGGAACAGACTGCTTCTAACATACCTTTTCCCTCAGGCACCACTGTGTGTGCAGCAAATCTGTTCAAGAACCTCCCTGTCAGACGGCAGTATTATTCCAACACTAAGAAATGCAAAGAGGAACTGAAGAGACTCCAGAACTTACTCATGGCCTATGCTGTTGTTAAGCCTGAGTTAAGGATCACATTGAGCCACAACAAGGTATGTTACGGCTGTCATGTGGTTTTGACTGTGCAACTACAATGTCTTTGAACAAGAATCGTGGTTAACTCATTTTAGTTGCCCAAAGTCTGAGAACACTTGAAAAATCTGGGATTAAACCTGGAGATACATCAATATTTTTAAGATTTCAAACTATTTTTAAATGGAATGTGTCATGATGGATAAAATGAACCTTACACATTTTTGTCTTCAATTATAAGTTGTTGAAAAGTATTAGGTTGTTAAAAAAGCATTCGGTCTGTAAGCCTTTTTAATGTTTTCTTTTATGCTTAATAAGACTGCATTTATTTGATCAAAAATACAGTAAAATAATGATACAGTGAAATAATATTACAATTTAAAATGACTGATTCTATTATAATATATATTTTAAAAATGTCATTTATTCCTATGATGCAAAGCTGAATTTTTAGTAGTCATCACTCCAGTCTTCAGTGTCACATGACCCTTCAGAAATCATTCTAATATGCTGATTTGATGTTCATTGTAATGTAATTATCATTCTTATTATCAGTTTTAAGTACAGTTATGCTGCTTAGTATTTTTGTGGAAACGGAAATCCTTTTTTTCAGGATTTTATGATGAGTAGAATGTTCAAAAGAGCAGCATTTATGTCAAATAGAAATATTTTGTAACATTATAAATGTATATTGCCAATCAATTTAATAAATCCTTGCTGAATAAAAGCCAAATTAAAAAAAATAAAAATCTTACCATCCCCAAAATTTTGAATAGTAGTAAACATTTGACCACAAGGTGGCGTCCCACATCACAAAATACCGTGGTATTACTCTCTAGGGTTTTACCCACATTCAGTGACATTTAACCATCACAGGGCATGATATCAGTTGTGCTAACAGTGTTCGGCTAACGTTAATTAGAACTTATGTAAGTTGTTTATTGCTGTGGTTTCTCACTACTGTATTGACTCTGTGCTTCCTCGTAGCAGTTTCAATCTCATGTTTTAAATCCTGATATTAATCAGCAAAGTTGATGATAGATTTAACATGCCATTCCAGTAAATAGATGTAATATAACAATGTTTTTTTTAAAGTCCTGTAGGAAAGCTCTTGAAGTTGCCTATGCAGAAAAACCATTCATTCGATAATCAGTGTTTGTAATGACGACAGCCTGGACATCAGTTAGAGCGTAACCCGTAAAAGTGGACATTTCACTTGCTTCTCGTCCAAAATTAGCAATGCAACCACAGGATGAACCACTAAGCCTTCGAATCTCACACTGCCACATGATCCTAAAGTAACAAGCTAAGTGGTATAAGTTCTCTGAGTGTTTTCGCAAGTCCAGTAACAGCCTGGCCTCATGATAGCGTACGTATCTGGCCTTGCTCGGTGAGACCTCGCGTACCTTTCATTAAATTCATATCGTTCAGGTTGTAGATCATCGGGGGGAGGGCCATACACTCATTTCATGCCATCAGCACTTCCAGGCATATCTCGTATCACAAACTTTGCACTTCGCCCTGCATTGGGTTTCATGACTTCTCAAAAAGCTGTTTACTAGTCTGATCTCTTTACAGTCACCAAATTGTGTATTTCATAGCAGAGATGTGGGCTGCAGACCGCATGCTTTCAGAAATCAACACCTTGGATATATATACTTGCATGTGGAAGTGCCAACGACAGGCAAACGCACGGGTGTGAAAATATATGCGTAACTGCGCTCCTCACGTTGAAATGACATTTGTGCAAGTAGCGTGTTTGCTTGATGCTGCCAGATGGTGTAAAATCTTCATGAAAAGTTGGCAAGGCTTGTCCGTGCAGTGCTCCCTACGCAGTTGCTTTTGTAATATCCAAACATTCCCCAAAGTATAATTGTTTATTATGAAGACTTGATTGGTGGCTAATGGCTGTTTGCGAGCATGCAATCCCACAGGTGGTCTTATTTTAGGATGACCGAAAAATAACTTGACCCGTTTTACCGTGTTGTTACAGGCTGTGGTCTGGCAGAAGTCCAGGGTGTCGGATCACCGAACTGCCCTCATGGCTGTGCTCGGAGCGGCCTCCGTAGCCAACATGCTCCCCATCCAGCATCACCAGGAGCAACCAGAGGTCAGTGAAGCGCTGAGAAAACACGGGCATATTTATCGTTTCCAGCGTGAGCAGTAGGGTTCCACAGATGTACCAGCTCTGGGCCTGCCGTGACGGTTTGCGATAGGAAACTCTTTTTTTTTTTTCCACAGAATGTTTTCGTAAAGGAGTGTGCTTCAAGGTTCAAACAATCAGGGTTCATTTCAATTGCATGTGTCTTGAGCTGACTTTAAATGTCCCTGCACTTCTGTCAGGTTGCTAAACCCAAAGACTCGTGTAACAACTTAATTCCGAACGGCTTTCCTCTCCCTGGAGAGCTGTTTCTCTTTTTCCTGGTTGTGCATTCCGCAGCGATGACTTTTTGCATGAATGACTCAGCATTCTTACCCAGGTTATACCTTATATAAAGCCTTTTAATTTTCTGGATAGGATTCAAATTTCTAGCTAATGTTTGGTATGTATACATAGAAGTGCTGTGACCCTGAAAAGTATATGGACACGTTTGGACACATCACACTTAAAAATGTTTGAATGTCATTGCATAGATGTCAAAATGTCAAACCAAGGGGCATCTACAAACAAATTTGAAGTCAGTTTTACTGAAGCTCACACAGGTGTCATAAAAATAAATATATTTTTACTTAATTGGTAACCTAACAATCTTTTTTATTTTTGCCTGAAAAGTGTATTTGTGCTATTATTTCTTTAAAATAAATGCCTCTTTGGTTTGATTATTTTGTTATCTAATGCAACTACATTTATGCATTTTAAGGGTGACTTAAGTGTCCAAATACTTTCTGTCTTCACTTTGAAAAAATAAATCCATTTTTATTATTTATTTTTTTATTTTTAACCAAAAACATTTTTTTTTTGCCTAAAAAGTATATTTGTGTTGTTATTTCTTTAAAATAAATGGCTCTTTGGGTAGATATTTTGTTATATAAATTATTTAATTGTGACTAAAGAGTCTAAATACTTTTTTCAAAATTGTGTTATTTTAATCATAAAAGCTGTAGAATTACATATACTGAAAGGCTATGTATCTTTCTGAGACCACATGCGACGTTTACCTTGCAGCGGTCAGGGACGGATCACGTTACAGTGTCAGCAGTGGACCTATGTACCGAATGCGGCAAACTTTGCGACAAATGCAGCAGTGAATTAAAGAGGAGCCTTCAGGGACTGCAATGTGCTTGGTGAAAGGGCCTCAGAGGGACGTAACCTGCCTGTTTTGGCCAGAGGCCACAATCCCACTGCTCTGGCACAGATTTAATACACTGCTACAAATGCAATGAGTAAGAATTAGTTCAAACAAATATGTTATGTAGTGTTATGCATTGGTAAAAAAAAACCAGTAAGCTTGATTTAATCCAGTTTAGTGACGTTTCTCTCACTCATAAAGACACACATGTGAAGATTTAATATGTGCTGCAGCAGTAGAGTATTTGTGCTGCATGTGTGTTTTCTGCAGGTGTAATGTGCTCACTGCCTGCGGTGCTCCTTAACACTAATCCTGCTTGACTAATCTTGAGCATTTTTTAGGTCACTCCTAATATGCAGTATATTTTCAAGTATATTAATGTAATGTATCATATTAGTTATTTTCATTTTTTTGAATTTATATTAATTGTATTACTTAGATTTGTTTGGGTATTGCCATTTTCATCATGTTCCTGGGTGTTTTGCACTTTTCTTTATAAATTCCAGCTATTTCTTAATTTTTCCCAATAAATAAATAAATATATACACTTATCATCATTATTATTATTATTATTATTATTATTATTATTATTGGGAATCAATTTCACAGTATTTTTTAATCCCTATCATTGATGTATTGGATGCAATAAACTCACAATTTTTAGACATGAAATCTAAAAATGGATTCATGTCATTTTTTGTTCTTGGGTGCACCTCTAAGATGAAATATTGATTATTTTTTAAGAAATATTCCAGGTATTTTATATTTTCCCCCTTTTTCAAATCAAAATATTTCAAACAAAACATCTTTGTTTTAGAATAAATTTGAAATCTTTGATGCTTAAATATTAATATTTTAATGCTTAAGAATTGAGGACAATCAAATACTGCATATTATTATTTTATTAATATTGGTAATCAGTAAGTATTTTTGTGCTCAGCTTTACTTGTTTAGCTTTACTTTATCATGTTAAAGCTTTACTTTATCATGTTAGGTTTTGTAACGTGTAACAAAAGTGAGTTCCTTGAAATTTTCTTCAAGGAAGTGGGTCATTTTTTGGGCAAAATCACCTGCCCCCAAACATCAGTAACTGTTAGAAATGGATTTGATGAATTTTGTGATATTAGTTGGTTTGTCACACTGGAAAACATTCCATCCTGTTGGAAAATATTACAAAAATCTGTATTAAATTACCTTAAAAAGATGATACTCTTATCTATGCTAACTCTCAAAGCTCTTTATTTTCATCCTATTAGTTAGTTAGTTAATTAGTTGAAGTGCCTTATATTGATCTAGGCATATTTCTGAAAGTACTATATATATATATGTGTGTGTGTGTGTGTGTGTGTGTGTACGTATGTGTGTGTATGTGTATATATATACACACACACACACACATACATACACACATATATATATATATATATATATATATATATATATATATATATATATATATATATATATACACACACACATACATATATGTGTGTGTATATATATATGTGTGTGTGTATATATGTGTGTGTGTGTGTGTGTATATATGTGTATACACATACAGCTGCATCTCAATAAATTAGAATGTCGTGGAAAAGTTTATTTCAGTAATTCAACTCAAATTGTGAAACTCGTGTATTAAATAAATTCATTGCACACAGACTGAAGTAGTTTAAGTCTTTGGTTCTTTTAATTGTGGTGATTTTGGCTCACATTTAACAAAAACCCACCAATTCACTATCTCAACAAATTAGAATACTTCATAAGACCAATAAAAAAAAATAAAAAAAAAACATTTTTAGTGAATTGTTGGCCTTCTGGAAAGTATATTCATTTACTGTATATGTACTCAATACTTGGCAGGGGCTCCTTTTGCTTTAATTACTGCCTCAATTCGGCGTGGCATGGAGGTGATCAGTTTGTGGCACTGCTGAGGTGGTATGGAAGCCCAGGTTTCTTTGACAGTGGCCTTCAGCTCATCTGCATTTTTTGGTCTCTTGTTTCTCATTTTCCTCTTGACAATACCCCATAGATTCTCTATGGGGTTCAGGTCTGGTGAGTTTGCTGGCCAGTCAAGCACACCAACACCATGGTAATTTAACCAACTTTTGGTGCTTTTGGCAGTGTGGGCAGGTGCCAAATCCTGCTGGAAAATGAAATCAGCATCTTTAAAAAGCTGGTCAGCAGAAGGAAGCATGAAGTGCTCCAAAATTTCTTGGTAAACGGGTGCAGTGACTTTGGTTTTCAAAAAACACAATGGACCAACGCCAGCAGATGACATTGCACCCCAAATCATCACAGACTGTGGAAACTTAACACTGGACTTCAAGCAACTTGGGCTATGAGCTTCTCCGCCCTTCCTCCAGACTCTAGGACCTTGGTTTCCAAATGAAATACAAAACTTGCTCTCATCTGAAAAGAGGACTTTGGACCACTGGGCAACAGTCCAGTTCTTCTTCTCCTTAGCCCAGGTAAGACGCCTCTTACTGTTGTCTGTGGTTCAGGAGTGGCTTAACAAGAGGAATACGACAACTGTAGCTAAATTCCTTGACACGTCTGTGTGTGGTGGCTCTTGATGCCTTGACCCCAGCCTCAGTCCATTCCTTGTGAAGTTCACCCAAATTCTTGAATCGATTTTGCTTGACAATCCTCATAAGGCTGTGGTTCTCTCGGTTGGTTGTGCATCTTTTTCTTCCGCACTTTTTCCTTCCACTCAACTTTCTGTTAACATGCTTGGATACAGCACTCTGTGAACAGCCAGTTTCTTTGGCAATGAATGTTTGTGGCTTACCCTCCTTGTGAAGGGTGTCAATGATTGTCTTCTGGACAACTGTCAGATCAGCAGTCTTCCCCATGATTGTGTAGCCTAGTGAACCAAACTGAGAGACCATTTTGAAGGCTCAGGAAACCTTTGCAGGTGTTTTGAGTTGATTAGCTGATTGGCATGTCACCATATTCTAATTTGTTGAGATAGTGAGTTGGTGGGTTTTTGTTAAACGTGAGCCAAAATCATCACAATTAAAAGAACCAAATACTTAAACTACTTCAGTCTGTGTGCATTGCATTTATTTAATACACGAGTTTCACAATTTGAGTTGAATTACTGAAATAAATGAACTTTTCCACGACATTCTAATTTATTGAGATGCACCTGTATATATAATAAATAAATTGTAACACAAGCTGATTAATTGAAAATGTGTTTATAAGATAGCATGAATGACCTATGTACCTTTCTTCTGGTCATTTTTTCCTACCTTCAAATGGACCATTTGACCTTTTCTACTTACGTCAGCATAACACTCTCTTATCTCCCCTTCTTTCAGCTAAAGGCTCTCCTATCGCAGAATCTGCCTCTCGTTCTATAATTATCTCCCTGTTACGGAGAACTGTATAGGTCATACAGTACATGCATGACATGGTGATTCTAATTCAGGCATTTGGCCTGATCTCATCACTGCCCTGCTGGAGAGGATGCTATTGTTGGTGCACACATGGTGTCCTACTTTGATATGTGAGGCTGATGAAGAATGCACAACGCTGGCATTGTCTAAATTTGCTGGCTCATTTACATGTGATTTATTCATGCTAAGTGTCCTCTTACAGAACACGCATTTAGTAGAGCGCTGCGGTTTGTATAGAGTCCCTACTTGCGTTTTGCGTTTGTGTAGGAATAATTCTCTGTAGGCACACTTCAGTGTTTGGCTCGAGCTGATCTTGGCAGCTCGCTCCTCTCCTGCTGAACGTATAGCAGAACACATTGCGTATACAGCTACGCTCGAGGATGGTTTTCGCTGAGTTTTGCCAATGTTCTGTAAAGCCATGTGCCAGATGAGAATGCATCTTTGCTCACCATTTATTAGTTGTAAGTCATCCTAGCATTCTAGGAATTGGTGGGTTTTACCAGGAGTTAATTTATGGCCTTGAGAGGAGGATCTGTTGGAGTAATCAGTCATTAGCTGCACACTCATCATCAGGTCGAGCCCCATGCCAAGACCATTGCTAACCCTTCACTCCACCCCTCACCTCACATGTGAAGCCATTTGCAGATTGCGGCAGTGCGTTCGATTTTTCATAAACCTCAGTAAACAGTGTCATGCAATTGATATTTTACTTGTCATAATCTTGCATAAATTTCCAGACATTGTGAGAATCGGCACGATTGTTTTATTCAGCTTTAATGTGCATGCTTTGCTTTCTTTCTTTCTTTCTTTCTTTCTTTCTTTCATAATCACAAACCTTTTCATGTTCTAATGGTAGGTGCAATTAATTGCTTAACATGAATTATTGTGTCTAACATTCAAACTTATATGCATGAATAGGCATAAATACATTACTGTTTGGGGTCAGTAAGATTTTTTTGGTTGTTTTTGAGAGAGGTTAATACTGTACTTTTATTTAGCAAGGATACTTTAAATTATTCAGTTGATGTTAAAGACTTATGATACTAAAAATATTTCAAATGAATGCTGTTCATTTTAACTTTTTATAAATCAAACAATCTTGAAAAAAGTGTCGCATTTTCCACGAAAACATTAAGCAGTGCAATTGTTTTAATATTTGTTATAATAATAATAAATGTTTTTAAACAGCAAGTAAGCATATTAGAATGATTTCTGAAGGATTTTATGTGACATTGAAGACCGGAGTAATGATGCTGAAAATTCAGCTTTGCCATAACAAGAATAAATTACATTTTAAAACATATTAACATAGAAAACAGTTAGTTTGAATTATACAAATAGTTCACAATATTACTGTTTTTACTGTGTTTTCATCAAATAAACGCAGCCTTGGTGAGCATAAGATAAAAATTTTTAAAAATCTTACTGACTCAAACCTTTAAACAGTAATGTTTTTGAACTGTCCACTTTAATCAATTAATGTTACATTTAACATAAATGTATTTATTTGTAGTTAACCTTAGTGATACTGTCCAATAATATGAGGGTTACTGAGGTAAAACAGCTGATCTCAATATGGAAGATGAGGCGATTTCTCAATGAGATGAGCTTCAGTCCCAACATCCATAGACAGATGGACTTGAGTCATTGGTTTCAGAATATTGTAGAGCATGATTTGCTGTCACATGAGTTTTGTCATCTCTTTATTATTGAATAATTTATTATCGAAATATCTAATATTTTTGCATCATACAGTATACAATCACAATCAAAAGTGCTTTCTGTCAGTTTTCTCAAAGTGCTGGAATGGTTACAGGTTTTCTGAGTAAGAGTGGGACGTGAATCGGGTTTGCAGTTGACTGTTTTTGTGCTGTGGCCGAGATCCTTCTGCCGTGGAAGAGTCCAGAATAATAACCTCCATTCAGTGTACAAAACAGAAAGGACTGGGCCACCTACGCCACCGTAATTGACAAATGTGGCAAAGTATACAGAACATAAGTGTTGATCGTGAAAGTCTCAATACCCCTGATTATCAAGTTTGTCAGAGACTCCAATTAAAATGTCCTCTTGCCAGCCAACTGCTGTGCTTGTTAATTCCAAATGGTGAGCTCAAGCATCACAATCTAGCCCTAGATCACTGATTAGTTTGGAGCCGTTTCTCATCCCGCCACTTCGCCGGTGCTGCATTTAGCCAACAGAAACATTGCAAATTTTAGCAACTTGGTCACTCCATAGTTGGGAGATGACAAATGGGTTCTGATAGCACAGTGAAGTCTTAATTGGTTACTGCAAAGTGGGCTAAAGTCCAGCAGTGTGTCATTTTGTTTGTTCATAGAAGAAAAAGTTCATAGAAGCCTCAATGTACTCTGATAGTTAATGAGTATGGTTTGTGGCAGAGAGGAAAATTAAAGAAAAACTAAACTAGATTTAACATGGAAATCTAGCTTCTTAATGAACATTTCAATAAATGTGGATATATGACTCTTTTGGTATGCATTCATGGATTGAAGTGACATTCACAGAAGTCTTATGTTTGCACAGATTGGCATTGATGGATTCTTTCCCAAACCGGGCTCAGATTTGAATTCCACCAGTTCCTCCACGCCTGAGAAAACATTCATCTTTGTTAATAGTCGACCTGTGCATCACAAAGAAATACTTAAGGTAAAGGAACTGCCATATACCCTCAATACTAATTTACCTGCATTTATTTACTGTTTGTGTATGTAAATATATGAATTTCTCTGTAAAATTAAATGTCCTTTACTAGCTGTAAAAAATTAGATATCCCAATTTCCCAAACCTTGAATGTTCATCCTAGATCACAGATATTTGTACTTGTGTTCAGGCTTATGTGAAATCTACACTAATGTTCAGAAGTTTGCGGTCAGTAGGTTTTTTTTTTTTTTAAAGAAAATTAAGACTTATTTAGCAAGGATGCATCAACTGTTTTAAACAGTAATAATAAGAAGAAATACTTTTTGAGCACCAATAAAATATATATGAAACAAAAAAATAGTTATTTTAATTTGTAATAATTTTTTTTTTTTTCTTCAAATCTCAGAAATATTATTATTTAAATATTTTAATTCCAATTGTTGTATCTGACATTAAAATAGAAATCCCTAGCTTTCTTTTAAAAAGTGCTTATGCAGTAATTATGAACAACTGGAAAAATCATGGAAATGCATTGGTCAAAAACTGCCTCTTGGGTGTTTGTTCATCAAAACTTTTGGCATAATTTGTTTATGCTTGCAGCTGCCAATGAAAGTGTATTACTCACAGCTCTGTTTAATACATTTCACCATGTTTAAATCAATTCTGTGGATTTTCCTACAAATCAGTGCAGAAATGTTGATTAAAAATCCATAGATTTTGTCTGGGCCTAGTTCTGTCCTTTTCAAATTATTTCTTATCATTTAAAGTTGTAATGTACTCACAATATTTTTGTAAATGCACATTTACCCTACAGCTTATCAAGCAATACTACACCAGTGCTCAGTCTAATAAAGAATCTGTAAACCGCCGCTATCCCTTTTTAATGATGAACATCACCATACCCACCTCGACTGTGGACGTTAACCTGACTCCTGATAAAACTGAAGTGATGCTACAGAACAAGGTACAAAAAGTTCAAACTTTCTGTCCTACATTTATGCTTTAAATAAAACATTGTTCAATTCATGATAATGCTCCATTAATCAAACTTTAATGATGTTTTCAGGAAGGAGTCCTGTTAGCAGTGGAGACTATGTTAATCTCCTTGTATGGGTACTCCATTGACAATGATGATCTCAAAACTGGAGGAAATGGCCCTGGTGTTAGTTTTATGAATCCACCTGAACACAGTAATGTAGTGCCTACACCTACCACTGATATTAGTTTGGACGATCCAGAATTACTTGAGATTTCTTCCACAAATGCAGATAAACAAGATGGTGAGCTATCCTTGAGCAACACCGCAAACACCAGCTCCTCTTCGATTTCAGA
This sequence comes from Spinibarbus caldwelli, assembly GCA_039654775.1. Lineage (NCBI taxonomy): Eukaryota > Metazoa > Chordata > Actinopteri > Cypriniformes > Cyprinidae > Spinibarbus > Spinibarbus caldwelli. The sequence continues at coordinate 9,059,951 of CM077233.1, forward strand.
GGATTGGGTGATCAACAGAAGCTCAAGTGATTTTGACAGTATTAATTCCTCATTACCTGCTGACGATGTTGTAATGAACTCTACAGCCGATCAAAACTGTAACTCCCCAAAGGCGTCTAAGAGTGACCACGGCCCTGGTCAAGAGAGCGAAGTATCTGCTGAGAGCTGGAGCACGGGCAAGGCCTTCTCAAATCAAGTCACTGGAGAATGTCTAGAACCTGTGAAACTCCATGTCCCGAAAGCACACGAAGACCTCGGAGGAACCCCGACCACAAGTACGAGGTCCAGCCCGTCCAATAGGCCTTCTAACGTCATTGTGGAGAAAATGGCCAAGCTGACAGGCTACGAGTTGATCAGCAACCGCTCCGTGCGTCAGCCCTCGTCTGCCTTTTCGCTGTTTGAGCAAGACACCAGATCGCAGGTCCTCCAGGAGAACCCAAGAGCCAGTCCTCAGGATGTCACAACTGCTGTGAAAGAGAGATGGGAAAGCCTCGGGGAGGAAGACCGCAAGAAGTAAGTTTCCAGATTTCACCCTCGAAGACACAGTTTCCAGTTGTTGTGATTCACTCTCTCTGTGTAGCAAGAGAAAAATAGATCTGCCACTAGCATGTGTAAAATATGGATTGGAAAATCTGCCTGGCCTGGTCGTGTTGCTACCTGAAGGAAGAATTGATGAAGTGTTTGTATTTTCCAGAAAACTGCGTTTGATTACTTGGTTCAATGGTCAATAGGCCTGTTTTCCATTGTAAAAGAGGTATTCCGTTTTTTTATTTTTTTTTTATTTTTTGCTTTTTCCAAAGAATGCCACATTCTTTCAGTTCCTTCAGGTGCCAGAAGATTCCAGTTCATTCTATACCAGATGATATCTGACTAATTTATTGGTTGTTTATGAGCCCAAGGAATACTCGGGTTGGATATATGGATCTATCTTTTTTATCACTCTAGACTGCCAGTCAAATGTTCAGACACACCTACTAGTTTTTTATAATTGCTTTTGTCCACATTTTAGAATGATAGTCATCAAACTATGAAGTAGCACAAATGGAAGTATGGGAAATATGTAGTGACGAAAAAGGTTAACCATGTTACCTAGATTCATTCCTCAAAGCAACTTAAAGCCCCTTAGCTGTTATAAATTCATCAAAGCAACTTAAAGCCCCTTAGCTGTTATAAATTCACTGTAAACCACGGCTTCACGGGGCTTATTGCTTTTATAAAACGGTTATTCCATATACTTAGTAAGGTTTCACAAAATAAAACAGAGCAAATAAAGTGTAATGATATTAATAAAAACAGTATTCTTCAACCAAGCAATGTAGTTCCTCAGAAACAGTTGTGGTTGGAACAAAGTGGTTGCCAAGCAACACACGAAGTAACAAAGGTGTAGGTTTGTAGTGTAATTTACAGCGGCTTCAGACGTGGCTCAACCAATCAGAATCAAGGACAGGAACTATCCGTTTTATAAAGAATATTACGGATGTAACAATTAACTTAAAGCCGGTTGAAAATCTATTCAAATATGTGGCTATTCAAATCGGTTGAGATGCTAAACAAATCGCGATTCAATTAGGGGTAGGAGTTTATATGAATGTATGTCTGAGGGGAAATTACTGTCTTTAGAAAAGTTTAGATGGTTTTTTCTTTTCATCTTGCCTCTATAATGCATATTGAAGTTCATAAGTGCAGCGCTGCTTTGTTTACACCGCCACCTGCTGGCAGAGAGTGAATCTGCGTCTCATTCAGCTCGTCTGCTGTTTCTGTTTCATGCAGATATTTTTAATGTATAGTTTCACAAAACTGAAGTCAAACCATTCTGTTTTTGCTTCAAATTTAGAAATTATACAATCTAATTTAGATTCAAAAACTGCTCATGTTGCATGTATGCAGCATCTTTGTTTGAATCATGATTAAAATGCAGTGGTTGCCTCTCATTTTAAATGGACAGAGCACAGGCAAAGCCTTATTTTGCTTATATGAAGAGATTTCTTTTATTTGTGTTACATATTTATTTGATTTGGGGCTTGTTTTAAAATTTCAATTTAGTTTTATTTACATTTACATTATATTTAAATTTTGTTATTTAGCAGATGCTTTTATCCAAAGCGACTTAGAAATGAGGACAATCAAAACCAACTAAAGAGCAATAATATGCAAGTGCTATATTAGTTTATTATAGTGTTATATTTCAATTTCACAAAGAAATGTGCAGCGTTTTGTCCAAGCAATAATAAAAGGACACATTTAATTTATAATTTGTCTTAAATCTCATTTTGTAAAAAAAAAAAAATCGTGAATCGAATCGTGAAATCAAAATCGTGAATCGAATCGTGAGTTGAGAGAATCGTTACATCCCTATAGAATATCCACGTTAAACTGTTATGAAACAGTTCACAGTAAGCAGGTGAATTGGTAATAGGTCAAGGTATATCATGTTTGGGTATAAAAGGAGCATCTCAGTCTTTGCAAGCAAAGCTGGATCATGGCTCATCACTTTGTGCCAAATTTCACGAGAGAAGTGTCAAACAAATCAAAAATCACATTTCTCTATGCAAAATTGCAAAGAAATTAGGTCTTTCACCAAGTACTATACATAATATTGTGAAAAGATTCAGGGAATCCAAAGAAATCACAGTACATGTAGGGCAAGGCAGGAAAACTCAGGTGAATGTGCTTGACCTTTGAGCCCTCAGATGGCATTGCATAAGAAACCGTCATGCTGCGGTGTTAAATATAGCCACGTGGGCTCAGGAGTGCTTTAGAAAACCACTGTCATTTACCACAGTCTGCTGCTGCATCAAGAAATGCAACTTGAATATCTCTTACTCTTGGAGAAAGCTATACATCAATTCTATGCAGTGATGCTGCCGGGTTCTGCCAGAGTTCATCTCAGATTGTCAAAAAGACAGTGAAAATGTGTGCTGTACTCAGATGAGTCCACGTTTCAACTTGTTTCTGGGAAAAATGAATTTTGGGTTCTCAGTCCCTAAGACCAAAGGGACCATTCAGACTTTCATTAGCGACAGAAGCAAAAGCAAATGTCTGTCATGGTATGGGGGTGCAGCAGAGCAAACAGCATGGGTGACTGGCATATGTGCGAAGGTACTAATGACATGGAGGCATATATTGGGATTGTACAGAGACATATACTGCCATCAAGATGATGTCTTTCATGGGAAGTCCATGGTTATTAGATCAAGACAATGCCAGCTCTCATTCTGCATGTGCTACAACAGCGTGGTTTCGTAGAGACAGAGTGAATGAGTTAGACTGGCCTACCTGCAATCCAGATCTGTCTCCAACTGAAAATGTATGACTAGTCATGAAAAGGAGAATCAGACAATGACAATCACACACTGCTGAGCTTCTGAAGTCTTGTATCAAGTGAGACTGAACAAAAATTTTGTTTGCAAAACTTTAACAGTATCCTCAATTCCCAAACAATGAAACATTGTAATTAAAAGGAAAGTTGATGTGACACAGCGTTAAACATACCTCTGTCCCAACTTTTTTGGTGTGTGTTCAGTTCAGTTCAGTTCAATTTTATTTATATAGAACATTTAAAAAACAACCATGGTTGACCAATGTTCGGAAAAGCTCTCACACACAAATAAAACAAATACAGTAAAAACGTCACAATGTCTCAACTCGACTCAAAATAAAAGCCAAGGAATACAGGTGTGTCTTAAGCAAACACTTAAAAATTCCAACAGTCTGAGCAGTTCTTATGTGTACAGGCAAAGTCTCTTTAAGACAAGTCATGTCACTCGGCCATCTGTGAAATGCCTCACGGGCATCCAAGTGCAGCTCCTATCTCTTTGAATGGGGAAACATCAAATTCTCCAAAACTGTTCACTAAGCTTACGATTAAATTTCATATTTGAAATCACCAAAGAAATCTGACAACAACTGTATCATAAATGTTGTTTCTTTTGCTTAAATAGCGTTATAAAAAGCTTATTTTTCAGGCTAGATCAGTCAGTGCGCATGTACAGTCCTAAGCGCACGTCACAGAACGCTGACTGTTTCTATAGCAACCGGGACTTCTAACGGCAGCTGCAGTGATGCGCTGACTTTACCGATTAGCGATTGGCTCTTTCATTCAGAAGGCGGGGCTTCCTGTGATTGATCAGCCATATTGAGCGTTGCATTTTTCCCCATTCAAAACTATACGAGTGACACGTCTTGGGTATTCTGTAGTCTTTGGTACAGGTAAACTATTCCACAAATTAGGTGGCACCACTGAAAAAGCTCTGTCACCTTTATTTTTTAATCTGGCTCTCGGAACATCGAGGAGCACCTGATTAGACGGCCTCAGTGCTTTAACAGGAGTGTGGACATGTAAAAGCTCTGATAAATAGGCAGGCACCAACACATTTAAAATCTTAAAAACAAGCAATAAAATCTTCAACTCAATCCTGAAGTGAACAGGAAGCCAGTGTAGTGAAGCTAAGACTGGGGTAATGTGCTCATACTTTTTAGTCCCAGTTAGGAGCCGAGCTTCTGCATTCTGGACTAACTGTAAGCGTTGAAGAGATGACTGATCCAAACCAACATATAAAGAGTTACAGTAGTCTAGTCTAGACATTATAAAAGCATGAATTACACTTTCAAACTCCTTATGCGGCAGGTAGGGCTTGACTTTATCCAACAGTCTCAGTTGAAAAAAAAAAACTGGCTTTTACAACAGAACTAATCTGTTTTTCAAATTTAAATGCACTGTCGAAAATCACACTGAAATTCTTAGTAAATGGACGGACGTACAATCCTGAATTACCAAGTGCATCTACACAAGCACTTAGATCCCCAGAACGACCAAACACAACAATCTCAGTCTTATTTTCATTAAGGCAAAGAAAGTTCTGATCCAGCCATGTTTTTAAATCTCTCAGGCAATTAAGTAATGACAGAAATGAAGTGTTGTAGCCATCAAAATCAAAATTTGTTCATATTTACAAAATACATTTACGTTGGTCAGTGAAAACTTTGGAAATATTTTCTTTGTACTTTTATCAATTAAATAAGTTAAAGAGAATGAACAAATCACAGATTGTTGATTTTATTGCATTTTACAAAATGTCCCAACTTGTCTAGAATTGGGGTTGTATCTCAGCATTGCTAGTGGCACCTTTGTAGCACAAGGAAAAACACATCTAAATCCTGTTGCATGTTACTGCTGTCTTAAACATGAAATAGGCCTTATGAAGTACTTGACTTGTTTTCCCGCAGATGTATGGTAGCACACAATTCTGAGAATCATATTTATATGGATCCATGTAACATGGGTCCATCACATATGGGCATGCTGTGCTAAAGGGTCATAGATTGTTGACATGGATGTTTGGGGAGGGAGTACCATGCTTGTTATATTTTGGTTGCAGTGGTCTGATCCAGCAATAAAATGCTTGGCGCTGATCCAGAGACTCTATATGAACTTGGTTTACATCCAAAGTGCCCACACCAAGGGAACATTGCTTTCTTATTGCAGAGTTTATGTGCATTCAATCCTCGTTATGAATTCCAGGCTGAAAATGCAAACCGTGCTCCCTAAATGACTTTCATCATGTATGTGGGTGTCCACTGAGGTCCATCTCAGCAGGCAAGAGAGGATGGTGTCTTCATTTTCTGTGTTGTTTCCACACTTGTCCTTTCATTCTGGTTTTAGTTAAAGATAACCTTGGTGCACAGTCTTATGGCTACATTTTGTCTTTCTGTGGTGAGATTTTAGCCCATTACATTTGGACACTGCATGAAATCAAAATGTTTTGTGTCTTTTAGTAGATGTATGTACTCAAAATTCACTTTTAGCTGATATACACAAAATTTACAGTCATTCTCTTCTGGAAAAACAGGCCAATGTTTCCTGTAGAGTTCAGCTCCAACATTGATCAAACTCACTTACCTGTAACTTTCTAGTAATACTGAAGACCTTGATTAGCTTGTTCAGATTTATTTAATTAGGGTTGAAGCTGAACGCTGCAGGAAAGTGGACCTTGAGGGCCAGAGTTGAGAACCTCCGATGTAGCAAATCCTGGTTCATATGTCTTAATTACAGTCTATTGGTAAATGAATACAGGGATATTAAGTTATAAATTGTAAAGCCGTATTAAATTATTGAAGATTTGTGACTTTAGTATTATAATCTGAATGTTCTGTGGTTTGTTTCATTCCTATTATATCAGTAGCTCACAAAACCGTGCCCTTTTCGAAAGAAATCATGGTACATCAGTGTAATCCTTTTTCAGTTAAAGAAAATGGAACCTCAAGTTAAATAATACTGAAAAATTATTATTATAATTATTATGTGGGGATGCGGATGGTAAAATCTATTTTATGTTTTCATTAAAAAAAGAGTTTTTTTTTTTTTTTTTTTTTTTTTGATAATGTAATGAATTATATGTTGCTTGGAAAATATTTCACTTTGCAGCAACACACAGCTACTTTTATTTGAGCATAAATTGAGAAGTTTGGTTTATTGACAAAATGATGTGGGTTTTTGAAAGAAGTCTAACCAAAAAGTGCTCTCCAAGGCTGCATTTATTTGATCAAAATTACAGTAGAAAAACAGTAAAATTGTGAAGTATTATTACAATTCAAAAGAACTGTTTTCTATTTTAATTTATTTTAAAATGTAATTTATTCTTGTGATGGCAAAGCTAAATTTTCAGCATCATTACTCCAGTCTTCAGTGTCACATCTTTTGTAACATTATAAATATCTCTGCTGTCACTTTTGATCACTTTAATGCATCCTTGCTGAAAAAAATCTGATTGACTCCAAACATTTGAACACTAGTGTATATGTATAGACAAGTCACAATAATTGTCTATGGTGCTGGTCAAATGTCTTGAAAAATAATGTGGCAGACTATTCATTTTAGTAACTTTTTTCCCATATTTTGTATATGTAAATGTCAAGTGTCTGTTTATACATTTTCAATGTGTTCAAGCTGCAAACTTCAGTCCAAAAGCCCTCAGGTCAAGAACTCATTTCAGTGTACATGGCAGGGGATATCCCTCAAGCTTCAACCTTCTGCTCCATTATGAAATCATTTATCTCCCCCATTGGCCTCCTACTGCTTTTCTCTTGCATTCAGCACATTTCATGCCTTCATCTTGATTGGTCTCTTTTTTTTTTTTTATCAGCATTTGCATCTTTTTCTTGCACCCGAGCTTTATGCTTCGAAACCATACAGTGCGTTTGAAATAGTGCCCGGTCCATTGTACAGTAGCAAGCTCTGTGCAATGGCACAGCTGTTAATTGGCAAGCCCATCGAGAAACTTCCAGTGGAGGGTCAGGGCTGCATGTTTTTACAGGCCCTCTCCCCCCTCCCTCGCTGCTCCCCGGCCCCCATCTGGTCACAGGTAGCAGATGTTTTTTATCTCGCCTGTTTCTGCGCATTTTCTACACTCTGATTTACAGCAGTCCACTTAGAATCTCTAGAGCAAATTAAATCAAGATTTCTTGTGTGAATTGAGGATATTTAATTAGTCACAACTTCTGACCTCTTTGCTACAACACATTCTTATCCAGCCTGCACATTAATGGACCAAAAGCAGTGTTTCAAACAATCTGTCTTCTATTTTATTTTATTTATTTATTTTTGTTTATCTTTATTATTACTATTTTCCACATATAAGTGTAACAGTGAAGCAATACAAATATTAAATAACTGGGCGTATGGGAAGAAACGCAGATTTTTTTTTTTTTTTTAATTTTTGAAACAATTATACATTTAAACAAACTTGTCACAGTTTGTTTCATTTGGGTGCATTTTGGGATACTTTTTAGGTAAGATCTATTTTGTAATAATAGATCATTATAGATATATAGGCAAAAAAAAAATCTATATATATGTGTATATATATCATTTTATTTTTGTGATGAAATTACAAAATCATGTGCCAGTTGTTTTTATTAGTTTGTGTTATTGTTTTAAATTAATGTTTATTTTTTCTTTTCTTTTCTTTTGATGTTAATTTTAGTTAAAGTTGTAGCAATTTTGTAGTGTATTTTTGTAATTTTTATCAGTTTTTGTTAAAATATACCTACTGTATGTTCAACTAAATGAAAATGAGAAATGTTGCCTTGGGAACTATTATTATTTTTTTTTTTTTTTTTAAATTTTATTTTAAAACAAAACATTTTTTATTTGTTTTAGTTTTAATTAATTATAATAACCCTGTTTTAAACATTTAAGCATTTGTCTACATAAAAGCATTTTTAAGATCATGAGAAACATAAATTGAATCCAAAATGTTGATCAACTATTTTGTCCTCACAAAGTGTTTTTTCCAATCACATTCGAACAGTTACACAAAGGAAATACAAAATGTACAACTGGGACTGTAATGAATACATGTTCTCGTATCACATCCCATCTTAGGTATGAAAGCAAGGCAGAAAAGTCTCTGAACGCCTACAACCTTCAAAGGAAGAGGGCAGCGGAGGGAGGTGGCCAGTGTGGAGAGGCCAAGAAGCAGATGAGCGCTGAGTCTTCATTGAACAAAGCTCAAGGCGTGAAGCGCAAGGCCCCCCTCGCCAACCAGCAGGCCCTGGACAAACTCTTCTCCTCTCAGCCCTCGAGTAAGAGGAGCCCTGCCAAGCTCTCCAAACCCCTCCCGTTCAGTATTGCAACCCTCAAGCAGAGTCTTAACCTCCTCTCCTACCAGAAAAGCTCAAGTGCGCAGGGCCTCAGGCTTGTAAACCGCTTGGCTTCTCACGGTGCCTGGGTCGTTTTATGCGGCAGAAAGCTCATGCTGTTGAACCCGTTTCGAGTGGAGGAGGCCTTGCTGTTTAAAAGACTTCTGGAGAATAATATACTTCCAACTGTGAGGCTGCAGACCCCTGTACAGCTGACAGATGGGTAGCCTGTCTCATTTTCTCACCTAATGATGACATTCTGGATGTGTACGATCTGGAATGTAATTGTAAAAACCGTACATGTAAAAAATGTAAATGAGGCTCTGCAGTTACAATATAGGATTAATAGCTGTATTAATCCTCTCTATTCTAAATTGCAATACTTAATCAACTATCTAATAATTATTTGAAAATTAACATACACTTCCTTTCCCAGGGTGCTTGGTGGGCCAGAGTACACGGATGTTCTCCTGAATATGGAGAAAGACCGTGCCTGCTTCAATGGAGACATCTACTTTACTGATCCCAGGCTTGTGGCAAATGGTTTTGAGATTAAGATGATTCCAGGTAACGCTCAAAGACTTTGAAATTAATTTGAAATATTTCAATTTGCTCTTCATTTTTTAAAAAGCATAGTTTACCCAAAAATAAAAATTCTGTCATCATTTACTACTATTTCTACTGAACACAAAAGAACATGTTTGAAAAAATGTTGGTAACCAAAGCAGAGTTTTAAGAGTGTTCATATAGGCTACAGTCTATTTTTTTATTATTAATATTATTACAATTTAAAATAACTTTTTTTCATATTTTTAATTGTAGCGTGTCATGGTTTTCACAAAAAATATTAAGCAGCACAAATGTTTTCAACATAATAATAAGAAATGTTACCTGAGCTGTAAATCAGCATATTAGAATGATTTCTGAAGGATCATGTGACACTAAAGACTGAAGTAATGCTACTGAAAATTCAGATTTGCCATAATAAATGGCATTTTAAAATATATAAAAATAGAAAACAGTTTTAAATTTTAAATTGTCAAATAAATACAGCTTTACATAAGTCTTTTAAAAATTTAAAATCTTAATTATTCCTTTTAAGCTTTTCACCAGTAATATTCAAAATATATCCTTTTTTAGTCAAAATGTCTTCTTTTATGTTACATTTAATTAGTGATAGACTTAAATATTGTACAAAATTTGGCCAGATGTTTGATAAACAGTTTCAGTTTCCCATTTTGCAAATTTTAGATAAATATTCTGAAATATAATTGGTAATTTCAGCAATTTTGTGCGAATCCAATTTGCTGTCAATAAATCATATTATGTAAATATTGGCATTATATCAGCTCAACTTCTACCCCAATATTCAAAACAATCTGCTCCCCCATGCAAAACATACAAATTTACATTTAATACATATTACATTTATAAATCATACCTGTTTTATAAATAAAACTCTAAAAGAGTTTCATGTAAAAAACAAAAAAAAAAACAATGTTGTTCGACATTACACAACGCAATTGTTTTATTTGATTTGGACTCACGGTCTTTTTGGGTTCTTTGGAGTCTGTCACCAAATTGTCTGCATTTCACTTTTCCATTACATATGCATCCCTGGATTTGTGCAATTTGCATAAGGTCTCATTTTAAATGGAGTGAACTACTTCTTTATAGGCATTGGAAAATATCATTCAACTTCCAATATATGATGATAAAGCTTAATTTGTAGTTTTTAATAACTTTTAATATCCGTGCTATTACCTTAGAGACATTAATTCCCGCTGTGCCGAGTGATGCAGTCACTGTTTATACAAATTGCTTAAGTGGAAAGTGCTGTGTCAGCACATTTTTTTTCCCTACACAGCTCAGTGTGGGCACATGTATAATATGAAATTGTTTTAAAAAGAGGGGGCTTGATTCTAAGGGATGGGTCCACTTCCTGTATGACTCAGCCTCTAGTTTCTGAGATGGTCATTAATTGCGTTTGCTTGAATTCGCTGCCCACCATCTCTCCTCATGCTCATCATGTTCTGTGGAGTGGGAGAGATTCTGAAATACTTCTACACATGATTTGTTTTGTTTTTTTGTTTTTTCTTTGCCAGGTTTCTCTTGAGAAAATGTGCCTTTATTAATTCAAGGGTCATGCTGTTTAAAGGTCTCTAGGATTGTCCAATTTGATTTAACAAAGGTTGGACCCACTGGACATCATTAATGCCACAGTTCACAAATTGTTTTGAAATGTCAAATATAACGGCTTGAATAACAGGATTACAGTCAATTATTTCTGACAGAATTGCTTGTGTCTGATTAGTGAAGAATGAAAGTAATGTGTTTGCTTTAAATGTTTTCTTGTGCATTTTTCAGATGCCTTCTGATATTATAAAACATCTCTGATAGGTTACTGCAGGGGTTTCTAGTGTCAGTGTGCCACTACGACATAATCATTACATCACTTTCTGAAAACATTGTTTTAAACCTATTGTAAAAAGAATATTAATGTAACCACCTATTATTTAGTGTAATTTTAAGTAAGCAATATAATAGCCACTTGAGCCACTTTGACAATGTTTAAAATATAACACGGCGTCAAATTTCTTACAGTGCTTATCTCAAAATTCTTAAATTCACAAACTAATAGTTTTTAGTTTTTTATGTATTTATTTAATAAAAACAGTACAGATTTATAATATCAGATCTTTATGGTTTTCCAGACTTTCAAAGTAACAGTAATATACACTACCATTTAAAAGTTTGTTCTCTTATGCTCACCAAAGCTGTATTTATTTGATCAAAAATACAATAATTTTGTGAAATATTGTTACAGCTTAAAATAATTGTTTTCTTTTTTAATATATTTTACCAATTTATTGTTATATTTTATAACATACATACTTAACACATTACATTTAGTTGTATTATTTGTAACTAAATTATTGCTGTAATGGCTGTCTCCAGGCTTCAGTGTTACTGCGCTAATTTGTTGCTTAAGAAACAATTCTTCTTATTATTAATTATCATTTGTGCTGCTTAATATTTTTTTGTGGAAACTGTGATTTTATTTAAAATATGGAAATCTACTGTAACATTATAAATGTCTTTACTCTCAGTTTTGATTAATTTAACATGTCCTTGCTGAGTAAAACTTAATTTCTTAAAAAACAAAACAAAAATATTACTGAACCTAAACTTTTGAATGGTAGTATAAATAAAACTTACAAAGTAATAAACATATACTCTTTCAATGACATTTTTGGAAATGTGATGTCATTTAAACAACCAATACTGTCACTCAGTCATTTTGTTGCATCCTTGCTGAATAAAAGTTATAAATTAACGGTAGTGCATATGTATGTATAAAAGAAATAAACCCAATTATATGCATAAATGCACATGCTCTGCTGTTACGGTGACATGCACGCTTAAAGAAAAAGTGCTTTTCAATAAATTTTCTCTAAAAGGTTCATTTTCTAGTAATCTGTCCCTTTAATTTGATCATGTGAAAAGTCAAGCAGAAGCTATCAAATATCTAATATCCGACTCTGAAAAATAAAAAAAATAACAGATAACTGATGTGTTAATAGTTATATATTGTGCAAACAGTTTTCCATGTTTAGAATCAGCTTATTTTGTAATGTTGTCCTCTCTCTAAGGAGGCTGCCATCTTAGTCCTCATTTGACCTTATTTTGCCTGTTATGGAATGCACTTAAGACTTCCCCCTCAGCCCTGTTCCTGTAAAGTGTCGTGTTGGCACTGGTAAGGGTCATCGTGGCTGAAGCTGGCTCGCTGCCTGAGCTTTTGCCAGCACGGTGGATTTGTACTAAAGTGTGGTGCTGTGGAGAAAAATTGCCCTTTACAAAAGGGAATAGTTTCTGAGCCAACTTCCAGGGATTTGGCAAAAACATGCACCAGATTTCTAGCCCTTTCGAAACCCCAATGTATTCAACTTTGGCACAAATCTTGCCCCGCACCGTTTGTCCTACAGATATGAATGATACCTCAAATTGTTCAGCTTGTTGAGGAGAAGTGTCCTATTATATTTGCAAATGATCAAATTTACACCTGGCAGATAATAGAATGGCTGGGAAAAAAAATTCATAAAGACTTGCAGTGTTATGAACTAAAAACTAAACTAAACTGAACTAATGAAACTAAACTATTAAAATTGTTTTTGTCAGTTGAAATAAAGCTTAAAAAGTTAAACTAAAAATACAATACAAATAATGGATAAAACTTAAAAATGATAGATGTTGCATTGGCAACTAACTAAAATAAGTTGAAGTACTAAAATTAAAATAAAACTAAGCTGAAAAAGAAAAACTGTAAAATATTAAAATATTAAACAATAATAATAATAATAATAATGTAAGCTTGCTAAATGTCTATTTATTTATTTATCTAACTAGCTAACTACTACTGTTTACAAAACAGTACATTCAAAAGCAATTTATGGTGAAAAATTTACCATGGCCTTTGCCCAAATAATATAGTTTATAAAATTGTTACTTAAAACCATTATAAATTAATAAGGTATAAATTCCTAAATATTTTTATCATCCTACTTCTATTTCTTTCTGCTGTATCTATCATTCTACTATTTGAAGAAAATACAACTTCATTTTAGTGGAGAGACTGCTGAATTTGGCCTGTAAACAGAATTATGTGAAAAATACTACTATAATAGTATACTATTATAAGAGTATATAAATCATACTATTATATTATATAAATTATATAATATATAATACTATTATATAAATAATAATACAGTTATAATATTATATAAATAATACTACAATAACACTGACGTGAAGGTATGCTAATTTGATTCGGCCTATAGTAAGAAACCTCCTAACAACCCCTCATATCACCCTAGCAACCACTTAGCAATGCCCTGGTGAAATAAATGATACAAATTTAGTACTTGCAATGAGAGAGATTCACTTTTGGAGTGTTTAGTCAATATGTATCGTATTGACAGTAATATAATTTTGTAAGCATGGCAAGTCAGATTCGGAATGGCTGCATCTCATTTTAAAGCGCATGGGGAAGGAGAAAATGTTTTGTCTGCGCTACCTTGATGACCTTTCCATACATTTCACCTCTTCATTGAGATGCGTCTAGGGAAAAGCAATCATCTTTAAATCATCTGTTGAAAACCTCCTCCACCTTGGTTTTTCTTTCCAGTCCACAAAGACATGGTAATAGCGTAATTTGGTGCGATGCCCGCCTGACTTGGTTTCCAACCAGCGTGTAAATCACAATATTTATTTATTATTTTTTCCTGGAGAATGTTGTACTTGGAGTTTATTAATCCTTGCTTGTTGCTTATCTTGGCCAGGTTCCTCGTCTTCTGAGAGGCATGTTGAAGTGACGGGCATGGCCGACTGCATGCCTTTCTTCGGGATAGGAGACCTGAGGGAGATTCTGCAGGCTATAAAGGTCCGGGATGCAAAAACCGTGGAGCAATGTAGACCTCTCAAAGTCTCAAACTACCTAGAGGTGAGAGATGCTCCTTGGGGCATACTTTTAATGATCCATTTTTAATTTGCCATCATAGTATCAAAAATACAGTGTGAGCACATTTGGAGAGTTTAAAGAAGAAGAGTTTACCCAAAAATGTCAATTTGCTGAAAATGTACTCACCCTCAGGCCATGAATTTGTTTCTTCATCGAAACAGATTGGGAGAAATTTAGCATTAAATCACTGGCTCACCAATGGATCCTCTGCAGTGAATGGGTGCCGTCAGAATGAGAGTTCAAACAGCTGCTAAAAACATCACAAGTAATCCACACGACTCCAGTCAATCAATTAACATCTTGTGAAGTGAAAAGCTACATGTTTGTAAGAAACAAATTCATCACTAAGACATTTTTAACTTCACTTTTACTTCTGGCTAAAATATAAGTCCTCTATCCATAATATTGCTTTTTACAGTAAAAAAGTTGAATCAGGAGAGAAAAATGCCCAGATCAAGAACCTTTAACAAGCAAAAACAATTTGAAACCGTTCTAAACAAACATGGATTTTGATGTGAGAGGCCAACAGGGGATAGACTTTTTCACTGGCGGAAGCATTATTATGGATTATAGACTCATATTATGGTGGGACGCAAGTTCTAACGCTAAAACAAAGGCATGTATTTTCACTTCACAAGACGTTAATTGATGAACTGAGGTCATGGATTATTGTGATGTTTTTATCTGGACACTGGACACTCATTCTGACGGCACCCATTCACTGAGAAAATTTTAATATTAGACACGAATTAGTACTTTTTAGCTGCCTTTTTGCTTTAAAAACTCTCTTTCCCGTACTTTTTCTTTCAGAGTGAAGCTGTGAGACTAGCTAGACAGTTACCTCTGAACCTCTCCAGAGCTGATGTTACAAACACGCTTTGCCGAATGAAACAGGAACTTGAAGAGGGGAGTCAGGTCTGCATTCACAGACGACCATTTTTTCACGATCTTGTTACTGTTCCTGAAACTGAGCAGGATGCTCTGCAAATCATGTCTAATTCTTGCTAAGGATTTCAAGGACTTTGTTATAAGACCATTTATTGTACCATATACTAGTATGAAAGTCGTCATTTGGAATAATAAATGTTTGCCTTGTTAAATTACAGTTTTCATTCATGAGTTGAGATATAAAAACTTGATTCTGATTCTGAGTGTTTAATCAAGGTGCATATGTGTTATGCACACGCATCACCATTTTATTTTTCATAACACCATATGCAAATAAAATACCTGTAATTATAATGCATTAAAATAGCTGCTTCAGTCCAGATCTGACAGCGCTGGGTCATGAATGATGTTTATTTTTATGAACGATTTTATGAGGGCAAAAAATTTTGAATATCAATTATGACGCATTAAGACACATTTTTCAGTGACATTTTACTTTTCTGTCTTAATTTATTGTGGGAAAATTGTTTTGGCATATCTGGTAATAAAGGAAAGGGCAAGCGCTCGACTTTAAAAGTTTGCCTTGTTGACTTCTGATTAGAAAAGAAAACAAGCCAGAACTACTGACCCCACAGCAGATGCCAGTGAACCACAAAATTGAATGCAGTGTGGTTGTAAATTCACTCTCTCCCAAAAATCTGCACCTTAAATGCTGATCATGAAAGTCGGCGCTAGGGGCCCATAAAGCCAAAAGGGATGGGCTCTGGGGTTTGCCGAAAAGTGTGCAGTCACAGTCAGGGACCTCCAATTACCAGCTGAAAATAAGGCTCAGATGCTGTGAAGTTTTAACAGTTGCTCCCCTGTAGCCAAACGGTTTGTGGTTTTTCAGTGTTTGATCAGTTCCACGAACTGCATTTTAACCTCTGGGGACCCAGTATTTCATTTTCGTCCTCTATAGAGGACGAGTCCACAATTTTCAGTCTTAATATTCATTTCATTTTTAAAAGAAATTAATATCTTTATTCAGCAGGGCATTGATCAAAAGTGACAGCAAAGAGTTACAAAAGATTTCTATTTCAAATAAATGATGTTCATTTCAACTTTCTATTCATCAAAGCGTCGTGAACAAATGTATCATGGTTTCCACAAAAATATTAAGCAGCACAACTGTTTTCAACATTAATAATAACATGGAATGTATTTTTTTGAGCACCAGATCAGCAAATTATAATACTTTAAATAAATGACAAGAAAAATAAAATGAACAGTATTGTTTAAAAATTCCATTGTCCTCATTTGTAAGTCGCGTTGGATAAAAGCGTCTGCTAAATGACTAAATGTAAAAGTAATGTAAAAAAGAAAAAAAATATCTAAAGAAAATTTAGGATGTGAACTGGTGTTTTCATGTTTAAAAAAGCACCATAAAGTACTGCGAGGAACAGATTAAATCATTAAGAAATTGTCCACTGAAAACATGATGAAATTATCTTTCTTTTTTTGAGTCAAATCTTCTTTAATGAATTGGTTGATCCATTTGATTCAATCTAAATGATTCACTCACTAATCAGATTGATCTAGTTCTTGAATCCATCTCACTGACTCAATGTGGTTGCAGCTGTTAACCGCTCACAAAGCCATCATAATCATTCAGAATATCCCACCTGATGCTCGCTGGCCCTTTGGTGTCCGCAGTGTCATATTTACTGTATTGGTTTCTGAGTGATTCTCATCCAGCATTAATGGTGGCGCCAAGTGGTTGGTTTTAGGAGCAAGGAAATGTTAGACGTAATTAACGGAGCTATTGAGTTCAGCCTCTAATGCAGAGCTAAATTACTCTGATGCATGTCCTCATGCGGCCATAATTTTGCCAATCAACTGCTGTAAAGCAATTACCTTGCACTGCTTAACTCAGGGACTCAAGAAACATGTGTTCTGTGTTAAATATCACTGCTGTGAAAACATGTTAGCCTTTTATTGTCATTTAAGCTCTTAAAAGCCTTTTGAAACAGGTCTCTGGTGTCTTAAGGTTAAACTGGACCCAAAACATCTGGGATTTTATTTTTTCATTCAAACTCAGAAATAGAAAGAGTTAATAGAATTTTATAGAAAATATTTTACCCTGTCAAGCCTGACAACTGAAAGAATAGTCAGATATATTCTTTTGAAATGGTTTATTAAACCTTCAAACAAAATATTTCTTATAAATCAAAAAAAAAAACAAAAAAAAAAAAAACATTTTTTGTTGAGTATCATATTTGATACATCAGGCTTTATAGCTCATATAGTGAGAACAAAGAGCTCATACCTGAGGAGGAAAAAACATCCATTTTAGAGGCCCAAACTGAGCAAAAATATAAATTTTGGTGCAGTTGTCTATCTTTATAACAGACTACTTACATAAAATTCTATATCTCCCAATAGTATTTCTTACTAAGATGATATTTAAATGCTAAGATTTATGAGTGTTGTAACTTTTATTGTGAGGGGCAAAACATATAATGCAAAACAATAAAATCATCAAAAGTCTGATGAATCAAAATAGATAACCAGATTTTAACTTTTTTTTTTTTTTTTAATAAAAAAGTAAATGTAAAAGTAAACCCAAGTTGCTTCAGTCCAGTAAGTGTTCATACTGAAATATTACTAACAAAAGTTAAAAGCTATTCTTATGTTAAAGATGTTACAGGAAAAAGAATTGTGTACCACAACCTGAAGGTGGACATTTTTTGCAATTATAAAAATGCATGAATTATCATGAATTATCAGATGACAGAAGGCATGTAGTGGAATGTGAACAACAGGTTTTTTCAGCAAAGTTTTGATCATGTTGACAATTTAGAGTTCTTAGAATTGTCTTAGATTGTATATCAAATATGAAGACAGTAGGCTTTATATGGTATATTGAAGATTTTCTGCAAATATATAGCATTTTTTATCATTATTATTTTCCAGGTATTATAGGCCCCTTTGAAATTGACCAATACATATTGAGTCAGCACAAGATTATGAGCATGACGTTATTTCTTGTGGCCTACACATTGTCCCAGCAAATTTTGCTCAGTCATGCACTACGCCATGTTTCCGTTTGCTAAATTAAAACAGGTGGGTGTGGTGTTGGGTTCCTTTCTCTGGCCTTTCTCAATCCAGATCACTGAACTAAAAATAGTAGAGTAGATGCACGTAGCATGTGTCGTTTCATTTTGGAGCTGATTAACGTGCAAAGTTACTGTACGCAAAGCCAGAGAGGGGTGCAAGCGGGGAGCATTGGGTAAAGAACACCATCAAAATAACCCATGTGATCCCGTGGGCTCGGTTTTTCACACCACAGTGCAATATGCAAACCTGTTGCATCTGCAGTATTCTGAAGGAAACTGATTTTGGCCTAATACTGATGACAGCTGGTAAAATGAATCAAGCGTGACCTTTTTAACTGAGCATTCACATGCTCTTGAGAAGATCATCAGTTAATCCAGACTAATCAGACTGATATTCATATTCAAGCGATTAAGCGATTCGATCTGCTGTCCTGGCTGTTTCAAGAGAGCAGGCACACATATTCCCAGCTTTAATGGAGGTCTCAAACAAGGGTCAGTGAGAAATGAGGCCCTTGAGTGCTGCCTCACCTCTCCCCTGCTTTTAGAATTTGCACCCTGCGGCTATGCGAGAGCGAATGCTGAAGTCGCAGCACAAGGCCGTGAAAACTAAAACGTTTGCTGTGGTTTGACCTTTCCCTATGTTAAATACAATATTATCATAAGACGTGCTATCAAGTTGCAGTGCCATTGCATGATCAGATTCACTGCCACGTGGGCCCTGCGCTCAGGTTCAGCACATGTGAGCTCATTAGAGTCAGTATAAATGTGGTGTAGCATGCCAACTGGTATATACAAAACATTTTATTTTATTTTATGTTATTATTTTAGTCTAGTCTTTTTATAAGTGTACATGCAGGGCAATTATGCTTTTTGTCAAATATTGGGGAAAGAATAACATTTTATTGGATTTTGAGGCTCCTGGGTGCAGTGAAATCTGCACTGGCCCAGCTTTATCATTAGGCCATTAACTTAACATGGAAATGCAAGCCAACGAAATTTGGAGACTGGAAAAAAGGCTAAATGTTTCTGGTAAAGCAAATGTCTTGGAGACTGTAGCGTTGTAATATAACACCAAATTAGCTAGAAAAATTAAGTGGGCATTAGCCGCAAAAAGAATACTTAAATACATACTTATTTCTCAATAGAAATCATAAATTAAAAGAACAAGTAAAATTTCAGCGCAGTTACTCTTTAAAATATTGAATTATCAAACTACATTTTATGCATATTAAGCAAATAAACATTTGAACATCTATATGCAATATGCAACTGAATATCTATCTAGCTATCTATGGCTATACATGCATACATACATATACATACGATTAATCACGATTGATTATTGTTTAACCATTGTTATAAAATCAATAATAACAAATAAATAGCCTAAGAATAGCTATAATATAAATATTTGTTTTAAGGGTTACACTTTATTTTGATAGTCCACTTTAGACATTCTACTAACTATAAGTAACTTTGTAACTATATGTCAACTAGATGTCAGCTAATTCTCATTAATTTGCAACTACATATCTACTAACTCTCATAGTAGACTGTTAGGGTAGGTTTAGGGTTAGTAGAATAAGTTGACATATACTTGCAAATTTTCTCATAGTCAGTATGTTATGTTGTATGTTGTGGACCCAACAAAATAAAGTGTTAGAAGATATTAAGCAGACAGTCTACTAATACTCTAATGACTGCTATTTGATATGTAGTTGCAAAGTTACTTACTGTTAGTAGAATGTCTAAAGTGGACTATCGAAATAAAGTGCTACCGTTTTAAGTAGCTTATATATCTACATTCTTAAATTTAAAAATCTTATATTATTTTTTATAACAGGGGTCAACACAGCGCTTATTTTTAAACAGCGCTCGCTCTCGATTTCAATCATTACATTGACAAACACCAAGTACTGTCATTTTTACGTTTTTATAAATTTGTACATCACAAGAAATGTTTTTTTTTTTTACTTACAAAGTCTTCTAGAAAGTTGACTGTTGGTTGAGGCAGGCGCGCTACAAAACTAAAATAATTCGCTAGACACTAGACAGTTTGCCTGTAGCAGCAGCTGGAGCTGCTCTGATTATGGACTTGCTCGGATTATGGTAGGAATATTCCCTTTTTGTATTGTTTTTAAAAATACAAAATTATTCCACTGTATTAATGTGTTAATGTCACAGTCATCATTTTCTCACAGCTTTTAACTGTTCATTTAGATGCCATTTTTATCCTTTCAGCCAAATGTTTCTCATACATTCAAAGTACAAATCAGCAAAACGTGCTGTAAATTCATAATATATACAATTAGCCATCAAATGGCATTCATTAATTAAAGAGCGAGCAGCTGGCACTGGTAGAGGGAGAGTACTGTAGGATGGTCTGGCATGAGATGGACTGCACATTGTGGTCAGAGAGCGTGCCAAATGCCATTCCAGTGCCTCTGCAACAGGGGTCGAAGGTTAAGAAACATTGTGGCTCAGAAGACAGATGTCCATGAGGCCTGGGCAGATATTATCATTCTGCTTGAGAGCTGAAATCACCATTTGTTTAGCCTTTTTAATATTAAACGTAGCGATATGGAGTTATAATGACCCATTTTACTGTATTCTTAACTACTACCAAGTGTGTCACCGTATGGCGATCTCAATAGGTGATGCACTCTTTTAAATGTGAGTCTTGCTGCTGCTGCCTTACATTGGTGGATTGCATACTGTCCACCTTAATGCTCTCGCTATGAGGGTTGTTGTACTTGGCAGCATCCACTGTATAATGACCGACTGTGGTTTTCATGTTGTCTTTAGAGACTTAGATTTAAGCAGCTTAGATTTACTTTATGTGCGGGAATGTACTTAGATTTACTCTATGGTTGTATGTAGTTGGTGTTATCAACGGTTTCAATTTTGCAAATCATAGTCTGTTTTGTGTCTTACAGATCTATCTGTCAAAAAGGTTGTAGAAAATCCACAAGAACGAGGTAGGCTCTTGCTTACTAAGTGATTGCTAGCATGCTGTTGGTCAGTTTTTTTAATGTGTTCTGATTTATTGTTAGGGTTACCTGTGCATTGAATGACACTGATTGATAGAAATCTGATGAAACAGATAGATCAAGGATATAGTTATGAAATTACAGACAATTTTTTTGTTATATGAACAATATTTGGTTGACGTATAATGACACTAATAGATAGAAATCAGATGAGATGGATAGATCGATAGATTCTTGTATAAGAAATTACAGACAATTTTTCAACAGGCAATATTTTATTTGAACAACTCTTGATACAAACCTTATTGCCTTGATTGCAAAACAAAGCAAAACTGCTTCTCCATATGACAAGACACCTCAGATTCCTGCAAATCCAGCTGTCTGACAGGCGTTGTGATGACACAGGAGGGGACATGTTTCCATTTTTCCAAATGATCCAGACATCTCACAGTCTCCTCAGAGGAGCATCTATCCTCCATCACTGTCAGTCATTGGTCTCCTGGGGGCATATGGTTTACTGCCACAGACCTTTTCCACTTCAGTCATTAGGGTGCCTTGTAAATGAACTTAGACTTATGGACAAAACTTGCTGAATGACTCATTCCAGCCCAAATGTGATCTTGAGTTACACATTGCTAAAACAGGACACATTCCCGTCCTCGACGTCCGGAAGCTTTACGATGTAATTAATCAAATGTTGATTCCACAAGGGTCAATAGAGTTTCGGGAGAGACGGATGTCGATTTCTCAGCTAAGTGAAAAAACAAGTGGTGTTGAAGGCAGGGCCCAGTGTGGATGCGCTGGATAAATCCATCAGGGGCGCTGACAACCAGCCGTCAGTGGCTGCACATCTGCACCCATCTGCCCGAGGCTCATGTCTTTTATTGCTTTTCATTGCTTTCTTCAGATGAGAGCACAAGTTCAGTGCAACTGAATCGCACGTCCCCTAGAAACTGAGGTGATTATTGCATTGTGAAATGTTAGATTAATCATTAAATTAAAAGTACTTTGGGTTGTGCCTGTTGAGTGGACCTGATTGTTGACTGAATTAGAAGAGATCAGTGCAGAGCTCAGCAATAAGCTTGGCTCTGTGAGATGTCAGAGAGTTTTGGGCCAGTGGATGGAAATTTTTATTCAAACCTAAACATTTGGTTTTCTGTGATGTAGTCAATTGAAGACTGATAATGCAAATTCAGCTAGTTTAAATATGTTACCATAGAAAAGTAGGTTTAGATCATCATCAGTTTTAATGCTTCTTTAAATGATAAACAAATCACTGTATGCTTTGATTTTCCAGCCAAATTACAGTACCTTTCAAAAGTTGTTTTTGTCTCTTGTGCTCAACAAGAGTGCATTTATTTGATCAAAAATAGTCAAAAATTAAATGTAATTGTAAAAATTTAATTCTTTCAGCTGAGATTACTCCAGTCGTCAGTGTCACATGATCCTAATGTGCCGATTAGATTTTTTTTTCAAAAGAACAGCATTTATTTTAAATAAAAATCTTTTTTAAAATGATAAATCTTTCCTGTTACTTTTGATTAATTTAATGCACCCTTGATAAATAAAAGCATTCATTTCTTTGAAAAAATAAAATAATATAAAACATTTACTCCTCCCAAACTTTAATTTTTATTTTTAGATTATTTTTTATTATTTTTTGTGGTGAAGCGACATAATATCAGCAGGGCATGTATACTGGGCCAAAAAAACTTAAAAATTATATATTTAAAATTTGTCCATATTTATAAGCAAATGCACTTTAGAATTTTTAGAGTGAATAATCTCTAAATAATTCAAAATACTTTCTCTTGTTCAAAACCTGAGTGACTTCTGTCAACTTAAGGTGAAAAACTGGCAGGTAATAGAAAAGCTCATGTGTACCAGAGCAACAGACCAGGTGAGATATCAATAGCACAACATGCATCACCTGTCACCTGTCTGCAGCCTGGCCATCAATATTCGACCTGATGCCTCATGGCAGGACGTACCTTCAACTCATCACTCAAAAGCAAGCATTTCCCCAGATGTTCCAGAGCCTGTGCATGTTAGTGTGAAGATGCAGATGTTTGATCACACCTGGCAGCTGTCCCTCTTCCCCCTTGTACACGGTGCTTCCCTCCTGTCCGAGCACATGCAGCTCTACCCGGCTCCCCTGCAGCTCGTGCGGATATGGGGAATCCTGGTGACTGAGATGAGCTATGTGTTTCCCCCCAAAGTCTCCTGTCCCTCGAGGAGCCACACTGCCTTCCCATTTTCTCACAGTCACTTCCTCTCCTGTCAACCTGGGAATGTGCTGGCAACCGGCAAGCCACGGAGACAAGGAAAACGTTTCCCGTGTGACAGATATAACAACTTGGGGAAACCATTACTGTTCCTGTTTATCATACACTTGCCATTACCTGGCACAAAGGACAGTGCTGCAAGTCAGATGCACAAGAAAACAAATCAATCATGCTTCTGCTGAGCGTGATTCATAGCACGAACGCTCCTGCATGTAGAACGGGATGAATTACGAAGGGATGCACCTGATTATTGGTGTACATTCAGATGTTAAAACGCTTATCGATAGTTTCAGGAGTGTTCATGTGAGGTGTTTGAGCTTTTCAGAACACATGTGTAATTATATGTGGCAAACGATCCTGAATCCACGGCGCATTATCTCAACCTGAACGTGGAGAGAAATGTTATTGCTCAGGGACTTTTAATCTCCCACAACCCTCTGTTCATTTCAGAGCAGGTCCCACCTGGTTTCCATGGCATCTGTCCAACTCACAGCAGGAAAGGAAGCAGATCTCGGCAGTGCTGAGTTCGCCCTCTTCTGGACGGAAGTGAGGGCTCCAATAAGCCTTGGTCTAATTAGCCATGCTGTCAAAACATTTCTGCACAAGTCCTTTTAGAAAACTCTGCTGCATGCTCGCGCTGAACTATTCAGAAGAGAGATTTGTTAATTTGGGCTTATGTAACACCGCAGCTCGGTGCCATTACGGGAAAAACAAATGAAAAGGTCAAATGATAGTAAATTCAACCCAAAAGGAACCTCTTAACACAGTTTGGACAATACCCCGCATTCACCTTTGCTTAGAAAAAGACATGACGTGGAACGACTTCCCTTTTAAACTCGCTGACCACATCCAATATGGCTCAGTTTGACCATAAACACATTTTATCAAATGATTTTCATTATTTGAATGAAATCGTTCAAGTACAGGTCTGCATGTTTCCAAATATTCAAAACTCAATTCCATTTGAACCCTTTTTCTTAAGCGATTTGAAATAACAGAGTTGAACATATAAAGCAAGCACCTTTATTTGTTTGAACAGATACATAGATTTATATTGTACACTTTTTTGCTATTTCGTGTTCATATACATGTACTAACCGTGGTTAAAAAAGGCAACTGTTAATGGAAACAATGGCAAGTATACAATACAATTAGCAAACATATCAAAATCAGTTTTTACAACATTTTTAGCAACCAATTCTTTCTATTGGTCTGCCATAGTGCAAACTGTGTGGTTTGAAGACAGAGTGTTAGCGTGATATTAACATTCATTCTTACAGTTCCGACATCTCTGTCTCGAACACATTTCAATGTATAGACCGCATTCACAGCGCCTTTGCTTCAAGTCCTTCTGTCCCCTAATGCCGATCTCAATAATGCTTCAAGTGTGTAGGGCTGTTTGACAGATGAGTAGTGGACAAAAGCTATGATTAACAATTCGATTGGTGTGTTTATTGCAGTGTATGTGGAAGTTTGCGTCAGATAACTGTATTCAAGCTCTGTTCAATGTTCAAGAGTCCCTCTCTGTTTCTCTTGGATACTCTTCTTAAACAAGCTCAGCTGTTACAGCAAAGATCTAAATGATTGTATTTTGGAGTGGTTGCATAATACAATGTTGTCTGCGTATCCTAATGAGAGTATTCTGACAACGTGAAAACATGAAATAAAGCAGAGAATGTCGTCCATTTCAAAAGTGTCCATCCAGTATATGACATTCCTTTAGTACATCCATGTAACATTGGGCTCCTGTGGCAGAGATACTGATTTAGAGGAAAATGACAAAAAACATAGTCAAATGAAGCGGTGCCCAGAGAGTGAGTGAGCGTCCTTCTATTGCACAGTGTCTTGCGGAAAGCACTGATAATGGATGGTGGATGGTGTGATCAGATGTCCGGGTCTGTGAGACGGATCGAGTCCTGTCTGGGCACCGGTTCACGAGCAGCCACAGCGGTCTACTACCATTGAGGGGATCTTGCCGTAGATGATCTGCTCTTTGCCGTTGAAGTAAAGCATGTTGATGGGAGACATCTTGGTGGGGGTGCAGCAGGGTCCGGCGGTGCCTCGCGGATTGGCCTTGTTCACCAGATGGGTGTGGGGATATTTCTGCAGGTGCATGTAGTCGCATTCTCCCGAACAGTAATTCGCCTTATAGCGTTTTGGAGCAATAATCCAGTCCCAGCCAAAGTCCTCGAAGTCCACAGTGAGAGGGTACCTGCAGCATCGAGACTCTGACGAATTCTCATCGCAGTCCAGCCCAGAGTCCCTCCGGATTCGCTTTGGGCCCTCTGAGATTTTCACCTCCATGAAGGGGAGCTGCGAGTGAAAGAAACCAAAGAGCCAGTGTTTCAGTTTACTGTTGATACTTTCCTATCTGACGGCTCTTGCCAACTCCTGGTCTGACTGTGAAGTAGCTCTGTCCAACCATTAATGAATGCTACAGCTAGCCAATACAGATATGATTAGGGAAGGGAATGAATTTAATGATTTTGGTTCCAATTCCACTTAATGATTCATCGCTTAATGGAGCCATTAACGATTTTTTTTCAATTCTTGTTGCAGTTACTGCCCCCAGCAAATCATGATATCATTTCTGATATCAGCAGAACCAATATACAGACAAAAATTTCATACAATATTTGCCTTTTTTAATAACTGTGCGCACACATTTTATGGTAGCCTATTTATATTAAATAAAAATACTAAAACAAAGAAGAAAAACATACTAACTTTTTAAATTCATTTTTATACCACTGACTACCAAAAGTTCTAATTTAACAATCTCATTTAAGTTTCATGAGGGTTAACAATTTTTTAATTAGTTTCTTGTTAAATATGGCGAAAGTAACTGGAGATTCAGTGAGTCAGATTAATTCACTAAAAAGAACCGTTCGAAAGAGTCATTCGTTCTCGGACTATACTGGTCGCGACGAATGTTTTTGATTCACAAAAGCATTCAGGACAACACCGACGTAGCGAAATTTTGTAATGTGTAGCGTTGTTGGGCGCTCAGACACATGCACTTAACATGCAAGAAATATGCATTTTACATTTTCGCTTCTGGCACTTATTTGTGAGATATCATTATTTATTTAAAACAAAGTATTTTGTAAATAAAACCATTTAAATTTCTCAGTAGTGTAATTCACAACAATTACTGTTGGCAAAGCTCTGTCTAAAAGCGGATATATTTGACAAAAAACGCATATTCGTTAACAGCTCAACTCACCAGTCCATCCTCTCCAGGCTCAGCTGAGGTGACGGCCAAGTCGTTTCCCTTCGCGTCATACGCGTTTATCTCAATGCCCCAGTTGGTCTCCGGTTGTCTTAACCACACCGTGAGCACCTGTTTTACGTCTATGCTCTGCCAAGACGTCACTCCTGCGTTCACATCGATCTTCAGGGATCGTATTCGTATGTGCCTTCCTCCGTCCGTAACGGGCATCAGCCGGGATATCTGTAAGAAGACGGTGGTCGCTTCTTCCGCCGGTCTCAGATGAACCCAGAGCTGCGCTTTTACGATCCGGTTCGCTTGGATCTTCGGACTGAAGGAGAAAAAACAACACTTCGGTTTCCGATCTACTTGAACGATGGGGTCAGCTGAAAAAAGAAGAAGAGAAAGAGCCATTATAAGGGGTCTGCTGGTTTTCAGTGACAGTTACAGCGGTTCATGAAGTGGCGCACTGATATAAATATAAAAAAAAAATGAAGTTTTAAAGATATAACGTTGACTACGCCCACAAAATAGAAAACACTACAGACATAAAGCAGACATTTGTATGTAGAAATTTGATTGACTATATATGATGTTATATACAAACGGCACTGCGGATGGAAACATTTATACATGTTATAACTAATGGATCGCCTACACACATAATACTATACACATTTTTACCTAAAAAGATTACCTAAGAAATGACCCAGTTTCAACTACAGTTTGTAAATATCACGTGTGGTAAAGGTGAAAACATTTTCTTCTGAGCGACGCTGGTGCGCTTTGCTGCGCTTCCATGTTCAGCGTGCGTAAAAGCGGTTTAGCGAGGCTGATAAAGAAGCAATACAAAGCCTTAAAAATCAGTAAACGAGAATTATCTTTGCATTAACTGTGCATTTTATGCACAATAGCCGTCTTGTGAGTGCAAACGGCTTGGACGTAAAGACTGCGTAAAGGGACTCTCCAAATCTACTCTATTTTTTGTCCATTGTTAAGAGGATACATCTACTTGAACGAATCTTTGAAATAGACGATCCTTACGCTCTGTGGCCATGGTCATGATGGTCTCTGTGGTGGCATGTTCATCATCCTCTTCCATAGCTCCATCCTTACTGTCATCCCCCAGAACATCGTACTGATCCAGAAGTTGTTGCAAAGGCGGTGCTTTGGGTAACAGCTGCTTGACCACGTCCCGGCTGATGTTTGGAGCCTGTTTGAGTCGGAGTTTGCTAAGAATTTGGGACTTGATGGCATGCAGTCTCATCAGCTTGCTGTGTTGTCTGAACTCACATGTGGAGCACTGCTCGCTTTCCTCCGTGGCTGTTGAGGGCTGCTGGTGCGCCGTTATATCTCCATGACCCACTGAACCGCATGCAATTAATACACTTAGAGAAATTAAAACCTGTGTAAAATGCATGTTCCAAAGCGTGCTAAAGGATGTTTGCGATGTTTGATCTGATTTGCTATGGAAATGAACCTCACCACGCACCGGACAAGTAGATGTCATGCTTAAATTCGGCAAGGCTTTTTATACTGCAACTTTGGCCAGTCTA
Source organism: Spinibarbus caldwelli (assembly GCA_039654775.1). Taxonomy (NCBI): domain Eukaryota; kingdom Metazoa; phylum Chordata; class Actinopteri; order Cypriniformes; family Cyprinidae; genus Spinibarbus; species Spinibarbus caldwelli. Next base: position 9,088,137 of record CM077233.1, read on the forward strand.
TTGTGTCGTAAGATTCAATGATTGGCTGAGCTGGCAACAATAAACCTAATGGACAGAGCTGGACTTCTTTCGCAGTTCTTAAAGAGGCATGACACATCTTAGAGAACTCGTGAAGGAATTAGCCACATGCATATTAAAAATACGCTTATTTCTTGTAATATTTCAGTGCGTGCTTATAGGGTACTCACTATCCAAATGTATCTGACCCATAATGTAAGGCTACATGTGACATTTGCATATGCAATCATAATCAACAGAATATTTTTTTTTTTAATCTTACCAGTACATTGCCATATAAGAAACTTGAGCAGCGTCGTAGGTAAAAAGGTGCTTTAGCAGCTTTGAAATGTTGGTTCATTTATTAATTTATATCGTGAGTAACAGCTGCCAAAAATAACTCATTTCAAGCCCTGTCTTGTGGCATTCGTTTTCAATATCATGTCCCATTTAGTTTTTGAAAAAGAGGTGTTTGGATAATATTCACGTATCTGTTGTCAATGCAACGGAATTCAGTTTCACAACGTGTGTAAAGTTTTAAACGTAAGATACTGCATAAGCACAATTCATTTTATTTGTTCAACAGTCTCTATAGCTGCAGCTTTTTCAGTTTTTTAGACCAGTGGGTAAGATACGTAGCGCTATCTTGTGGTACAACTTGTGTAACGCAGGTGAGGTATATCCCTGACCTCTTTTTACTCAAATATCTGTGCTTCTGCACAGTTATTAGTCAAATGATACATATAAGGATAGTAAACGCGGAAATATAATAAAGAAAATATAAATAAAAATAACATGCAACTTCTAGTATACATTAGAAATTATAATTGTGTTGAATTATGGAGAGAAAATAAGTCCTTTATTAGGAATACTTGATTCTGATTGGCCAATCGATTATAGCTAAACTGTAGAACTGTTGTGAATGGCAACCGATTTCCCTCTCACTACTCTGCAATTTTCATTCTTACATAATATAATTTCAACTCAAATCAATATTTCATATCCATTTATTTATTTGGTAAGTAAGCAGGATAATGTGCAGTCATCCGGTCATTACTGCAAAACAAACACTTTCAGGGCCACACAAGACTCGGCTTGGAGTCTGGGAACATTTTGCGATAATGAGCTGATGACAGGGCATTATCCCTTATTTAATATCACTTTCATCTTCGGTTCAATTTAATAATGTGAACATAAAAAGAGAAGAATCGAAGATTCGAAGCGGAATGTCTACGCTGGCCAGAAATCTTTATCGATTAAGTTCTAATGGATTTAGGATAATGCATAACGTAATATACAATAATCTAGCCTGAAATTATTGTGCTAGTTTGATAGTTTTCAATGTAGTGTAACTCGCAGACTGTGAACAGTTATTTTGTTGTTAAAAAAAAAAAAAAAAAAAAAAAGTCACGTTAAACGTCGCGCTTCCTAAAATCGTTGGTTATAGGATTATGGTATACTTATAAAAATTTACATTTGTAATAAAATCTTAAATAATGATAATAAGCCTAGCGGACTGTCTAAAAATGGAAGCTATTAGTTAATACGCAAGCTAGTCTTCGCAATTTGCTAGTCTTCGTAAATTCTGTTTTAACAGCGGTTTTCACCGTGGGTTGTGAAAAAAACAAACAAACAAAAAACAAACAAACAAACAAACAAAAAACAAAAACAAAAACAAATGATCAAATTCAATTAATATTTTTTTGATAAGCATAAAGACTCACAAACTCAATTTACCAATCTGGCAAAACCTTCACAGAATTAACTACTGAATCACACTTGTGTGAAAAAATAAAAATCTCTCTGTATAGCTTATGCCGTATGACAAGAAAACAAATGCGTTTATTATCTCATATTTCACTATAAAATGTTTCTGGCGGCAGATAGATTATACCTCTCTAGGGTGTCCTATTATGAAAAAGTTTGGGAACCCCTCTGTTACAAATGTTTCTGTAGTATTAGTGAAAACAGTCATTGCACTAGATGGCGACATTGTATTTAAAAACACACTGAGGCGCAACCTGTGTCTGCGTGCGCTGCAGTAACCTATTTTACCCAGTTTACAAACAACTGTTTAGGGAAGGATAGCATGAACTATGCGTGCCCTTGAATAGAAACAGACAGAATTTCCCACCTGCAAATTCAGTCATATAGATGGCAATGTTTGAATGTATAGAGAAAAATGCAAAAACAACACGGATTATTGCTGTGTTGAGCTGCATCGCTGTCCTGTCATTGCAATGAAACTGAAACGTTATCATCATCATTATATGTGGACTCCGGACGCACTTGCTGAATCCTGACCCGACTTACCCTACAAGAGCAAGTTCATCCACATGCTTTCTCATTCTCCTGTGGAGTAACCGAGACTGGTGTAGAGGAGGAAGCTTCTGCCTGTCAATACTGTGGATTTATATCATTTTAAATAACGCATTCCGATTTGGATTAAATGATTTCTTCAATTTTTATATCCATAATATTGACGCTCACAGCCTGCTGTCCGAACAGGTATGTACCCACACTGATTATATCACTGGAATCTGCACTTTTAACATTACATTATAAAAACAGATCATTGTGCATTATATAAAATCAGGAATAACATTTTGCCTTGACCTTGAGGCTTTCTTGACACAAATACGACCATGGAATTTACTCGAAAAACCACAGAACTGGAATTTTAATCTCGTTCTCCTTGCTATAACATTCAGTGCAACCAGGATATAATCTATCATGATGTTATTAAACTGTTGATCAGATCTCCAGACAGTGACTGTCGGTTGTCTTTGGCTGCTGTGCATGATGTAGGCTATACAACGGGTTTGCGTATCAGGCGAAGAGAATATATCCTCAAGAGTAATAATATTATTGCTAAAATATTAACAGAGAGTTTTCGTGCCTAAAAGAGCTTGTAGATCTAGAATCCTCAGAATCAACACATTTATATTCTTAAATGAGACATTGTCGATGTTGGTATCTGTGCAGCAAAAGGAGTGAAGCACCGGCTTTCGTTGTGAGGAGAAGTCTGTTAGTTATTAGCTGTCCTCAGGAGCAGCGTTTCATGAGGCAGCACGAGACAAATATTGATAGCGACTTCCGAATCGTTCTTTTGAATCGGATCATTTGAATGATTAGTGTGAACGATGCGTTCGAAAATCGAACTGAATCAATCCGAGCGGCTCTCGAGTACAAAGCACATCGACCCGCACTGAATCCGCGATTCCGAGTGAGCCGAGAGCTGATGGAAGAGTATTTTGTGTGAACCAAATGAACTGATGACATTGATGAGGCTAAAAGCAGATTTAAATTTTGCAGAAATTTTGCTAATAAAACTATACGCGTTTGATATACGCCTTATGATATAAATAAGAGTTTGTTTTTAAGTATTTTATTAACACGTAAAGAATAATAAAAATTCAGGAAGTAGATCTGGAATATTGTTTCATGTAAATACAAATTATGTTTAGCTTTTAAATTGTTATAATCTGAATCTGATCTGGGATAAAAACGCTTATAAATAGAAACCCCACAATGAACAGCATTATGTATCTACATAAATGGAACACTATCAGAGCATGTCATGTTTAATTGGCTTTAGCCAATTAAAGCACATGCAGTTATTTTTTCCTCATTTCTGTGAAGATGTAGTCATCATGGTGTCATGGACAAGGTTGCCAAGACACTGAAAAATAGTCATTATGAAAATATATATTTAGCCAGGCAAAGACAAGCAATAACTCACAATAACCATTCGTCTTCTTCACACAGGGCAAGTGTGAGGTGGCCATGAGAATGCTATACATCATGGCAGACCATCTGGAGTGTCTCAACTACACTTTGCACAGAAATACGTCCTCATCCTAGCTTCTTATCCGTACATCACGAAACCCTATAAACAGCCAACCAAGGGAATAGAACCTTGGTATCACGCCATCTTTGCATCTCTTCCCCTCACTGCTTTCAAACCAATGCTACATTATTTATATCATGGGATGCATGAAATCCAAGCACCGCGACCCCACTCAGAACTCCAGCTCATCGGAGAAAGTGGATGGCCAGCCAGGAAAGCAAGTAGAGAAAGCAGTTCTAGTTTTCTCAGAGATCGGCTCCATGGAGGACCCGGTACGGGTCGATCCGGTGCTTCTGGACTATGCTCAGAGACTCTCAGAGGAAATTGTGGCCCGGGCAGTACAACAATGGGCTGAGGTGGACAGCCGGTACAGTGACATCCCCTACATTGAGTGTGACGTGCCATAATGTTTCAGCCAGATGGAATAAGATTGGATTGGTCTGGCTCTCTTTTATGTAAAGGAGAGCTTTCAGATGAACAAATTCAGGCCAGTGGAGGATCATGTCATTTTGGGAAGTTGTTCTTTTTATACCCATAAGGATTCACATGAAATATTCAACCATTTTTTTTGTTTTTACACATTAAAATTCTAATATAGAGGCCTGTTTTCTTAACAAAGGGCCATGGAGCTGTTAAACCATAAAGACTGCATCTTTTTATGTCTCGTTTACCCTCAAAACCCAGTCGTTTAATTAGAGAGTCTCTGCAATTGTCCAAAGGCCACAATCATCCCAACCATGTTTATTATAGACTTCATCTTTTTTGCCTTTAGTATTTTCATGTTCATGTGGCTCAGCACATCAGACAGTACCTTATTTCTAGTTTCCATCCATCAGTCTTGGTCACATTAGTGAATTTTAATTGGCAAAAAAGGTCCATTAGCAATAGTGTAGCAATGACTTTCAAACCAAGAATCTTTGATGGTCAACACTGAGAATTCAAGTGACCAACTCAAACCCATTGCAAAATCTGTGGGGAAATCTTTCGCCCTTGTGCAAAATTCCTGATCATGTGGATTTCTATTGAAATGACTGGATTTTGCCCGTGAAAATTCATTGAACAATGGAAATATGATCGCACATTTAGAGAACGTCTGCTCAGGGGTCACGGTTTCTCTTAAACGGGCTAGTGTTGGCTTCTAGGGGTCAATAAGTGTACATTACTTCACTGCTAACCTTTTTTTGACATGACAGCTCTGTCGACTGTAATTCCTGGTACAGACAACCTTGTGGTCACTATGGCCAGATGTTGCATGTACATGATACATGGATTCTTAAATTTAAAGGTTACAGAAAACCTTAATCATCCTGCATCCTTATGATGCAATGAGAAAATACATTCAAAAGAGAAGGATTCCCAAACTTTGTGCATTAAGCCATTAAATAATTTTGTTAATAGATTTTCTTCTGTACAGCTCAAATATGCAATTCTTAAAGGCCAAGATGTTATAAAAACAAACTTAGTGCTACTAGACTGCCCTCACAAAATTCAGACAGGGGACCAAACAAGCCAATGTCCTTAATGATTGTTAATACAAGCACAATTACTCTTCTGGTAGTGTTTTAACAGCTGCTCACCAATGCTTTTTATTGATGTGATATTGGAACTTCTGGGTCTTGTGCCATGTTGTCAGGTAGCCATATTCCCTTTAATGATCTCCAGATAAATAGAGCACAGCAGTTGGGTTCTGGAAGTAAAAATCACATTTATTTTTTCCATAGAGAAATTGATTTTAAGTGATAATGTATAAACCTTTTAAGACAGACCTACTATGAGCTCTGAGGTGGTTAAATTATATATGCTTTATCACAACTACATATTTAAAAATCTAAATTTCAGAGATCCTCTCTCATAGAGCACTGTGAATTGTGTAATCAAAAGAATTTCTCAAATCATTTAGATGTTTGTGCATATCTGAATGCTTTGCAATTAACAATGTTTTATTTTAAACTTGTGTTATTTAATTTTTCTTTGTTTTATATTGCATCATCACATTCAGCCATAAAATAATTCACAGTTCACAGTTTTGTACCTTTGCCTTGTTAATCAGATTGCCAAAACTGTTTTTGCATCAAATCAACGGCTGATGAAGCTGTTTGTTTTGGTTCATGTTTTTAATCTCTTTACTGAAGAATTTTTTCAAATCCCTATGGAGAAAACAAATGAGAAAATTACTTCCGGAACCAAGGCCACTGAAGACGTGGGTAGTTACTGTTATGGTCTGTTGCAAAGACAATTAAGCAAGAACTGCGCTTTGACCATTATGCTTTGCGGAGAAAGTCATAAATGCAGAGCAAAATCTTAAAATATGAAAGAAGGACTTAAAGTTGTGTTTTATGAGGCCTTTCAGCACATTACTGTATGTGCTCCGAGTAGAACTTCAGAATATCTCAGTATCTAAAAGAACAATCAGCACAAACTTCACTGGTGTTCATTACTCTCATTCGTTTCTATTCTTATACTAGGCCAAATAGAACTAGATTATATTCTGTTGATGAAAGTGTGTAATCACCTACAACAAAAAAGTGCTTCAGTATAAATAAACAGCAGTCAGACTACATTTGAACCAACTTGTACTGTCCAGTCATCTCATACATGTTTGGTGAGGTGCTGATGATTCTGACCAAAATTGTTGTATTTCATATTTCAGTGTATATTTCAGAAAGAAGTGATTTACCTGTAATCTGTGCAATCTCAGTTCTGTAACCTAAAGAAAAGGGAAAAAAACCTGCTACGCCAATAAATAAACCATGGCCTTTGTCGATACCTCAACTGTTGCCTTTTTTCAGTTTCTTCATATTTATCACAAAACTTAAAACAGACGTAAAATGCCCTCTCCTTCAAAGCAAGTCTATGGTAACTTTAATGTTTTATTACCCACCAAGTGAAAATCATAAAGCTGATTGCTTCAAACAGTATTAGCAGTCCTGTCCGCAAAATGTCATAATTTGAGGTATCTTTCATGTCCATACTGTAGCACGTGGAACAACTCGAGTGCCAGACTTTACTACTTGCAGTGGGGTGCTTGTTTAAATCCTTAACCCTTAGTATGGGCAATGCTTTAACAAACACCACTAATAAGTAGATTAACTGGTCTCCTGCCATGCTATTGAGTCTGTCAGGCAATTTGCTAATTACTTCACAATAAATACAGAAGATATTTTACACCGTTTTTATTGAGATGCACTGTGGGCACATTGAAAAATTTTTGCCGTATCTACTATCAAAATCAAAAACAGATACAATACAATCATTTTATGTTTTGTTTTAGCACAAATATACGTCACACACCTTTTATGAACATCATAGTTATATGAGCAAAGAAGAGAAGTAGCAAATAATTTGAATTCAAGGCATCACAGTTGTCTCAAAATCATTCCAAATTATTCTGTCAAAGGCTTGATACTCTCTAGTCTAGGCCAGTGGAACCGCTTGTGTAGTGAACACTGGTTAATGGCAGTCATATTATGCATCACATGACAATACTTTAATCCCACCATACTGAATCGTGGCCAGGGTGTGTGTTAAGGTTGTCAGGATTAATCACAGATTGCAGCATGTGCATTTTCTTTCCACAGGGTTTGCACAAATGATTACACAGTATGGATGAAAAAGACATTTTTAAGAATGAAGTATGCAAAGTATGCTTCCCAGCACAAAATTCACCCCGACAGGAGTGCTGTAAATTCATATTGTCCTATAGTTCACCCAAAAAGTTCAGAAATTCTGTCATTATTTTCGCAGCTTAATGTAATTTTTAACCTGTTTGCAAATATTTTTTTCTGCAAAACTCAAAACTGGAATATCTGTAGAATCTCTTTGATTTTAATTTAGTGGGAAAGACTTGCATTCTAAGATTAAAAGAAGTTGAGTAAATTACACAACATACAGTTGCGAAAATGACACAATTTTCATTTATGGATGAACTTTACCTGTAAAATATGACTAGGCTGCTCTCAATAGTTAGCTTACTCTAAATGCCATTTCTCAGTGGAATGGCACAAAGAAAATGCCCCAAACCTCTGAATTTCCTCAAGAAACTTGCATTGTTCATTTCATCACACGGATCAGTGGATCTGTGCAGAAGTCTCAGAGGAACGTTTGCTTTAGCTGTAAGCAGCAGGATTATTTTTGCATTCGTCAGCTATGCTGACTGAAATAACAATGCAGATTTCTTTGATAAATTTCATAGGTTTGTGAAAGCAACTTACAGGATTTTTGAGGGGAGTTTCTATAGTTTGAGATCTCTTTCACCAAGAGAGCTGAAACATTCTTCTATAGCCTGCTCTGAGACCCCAGACAGGGTAGAAGGTTTCCACTTTGGACTCTGGTCTTTATCGATTAGCACTGCAAGTAGAGAGGGGAAAAATCTGTCAGTTATGCACTAACTTTTCTCTGGGGTTGTTCTGGAAAAAAAATTGGTTAGGTGAGTGGACCTGGCTAAGAAAACTGCAGAGTGCAGAAGCACATTAATTTTAGGTAAAACCCTATAAATAACCTTTATAATTACCAATAACAGACATTATATCATTCTTAACATCAACAATGCACAGACGTGTAATTTACCCTTTACTCGCATGTTTTTTTCCCCCATATGCATTCAGAATTTTAAAAATAATGACTTTAAATTTTCAGTTGAGTTCCTGAATTTGAACTTAACTAAGGAAGTGAACAGGATGTGGAGTTGCAATTTGAATTTAAAATGGAATGTAATTCAAAGAAACCAGTCATCTCCAATGTAGTTTTAACAAAAATATGAATTAACCATAAACATACTATGATATTATTTCCAGATATATTAGATCAGTGCTCAAATTTCATAGAAATGTGTATGTAACGTGTAAATGTAAAATTTAATAAATTACAAACTTCATTTTATGGATTATTGCAGTAGAACACTATACTTCCTAAATTGCTTTAAATTACAAAATTTTGAATGCCTTTGAATTTAAATGAGACAAAGAAAATGACTCAAGGTTACATATTCACCAACTCTTTAACACCAACATCTAATTTGATACAGCTTATATACAGTTTATCAATAGGAATATGTGAATTTTTGAAGAAAATGTGCATCTTACCTGCTCTGACTCCCTCATAAAAATCGTGGCCTCTCTGCAAAGCAAAAATAAAAACTCATGACACAAATTACACAAATATTTCCCCTAAATGAATAACTGGTACGTGAAAAACGTGCCAACACAGCTTTAAGCTGATTTGATTTGGGTAATGAAATGATAAAGCACTGCATTTACAGAGAATTGCATTACGTACCATACAGGCCTGACTGAGTCTATACTCCATCACCAACACCTCCTGCAAACTCATTCTCGCTCCTTCCTGAATCTGCCTAAAAGTTAACTTCAGTGAGGTTGGGGACATTTTGGACAGAGTCTGTAAAATCCAAAACAAAAACCCAAATTTAATAATGACAATAAATAAATAGCAATTTAAATATCTGACTGTATCAACAAAGTATAATCTTTTTATTTTACAACATGAAAGCCAACAGAGATCATATCAATTTGTGTGGCAGTAATGAAAATGGATTGAAAAATGCAATTTAAGTTTTTATTTTTTTTTTAATGAAGTTAATCTGAAATAGATAGACTAAGCAGCTAAAATTATGATTTTAGTTTCATTTTAAATTTTGAGTTTTAGTTTTAGATTTGATTTCAATGACATTGAAAGACTTATAAAACAGTGGATGGATGGACTTTCACTGAATTTTCCACAAAAATTAACAGAAGCTGTAGAAAAGTGTTGTTTTGGGTGAACAAAGTCTTCATTTTAAATTTTTCTTTGGACTGTTGACCATCTCCCAATCTATCAATCAATCAATTAAAAAACAAAACATATAAAATAAAATAATGTGAACCGGGGAAGACGTCAAACCGTCCACACATAACCAAAATGTACGAACAGGGAGGTTACACAAGGGTAATGGCCAAGTGTACTGTTGATAAAAAGAGGCCCCACATGAGCAGAGGACCAGTCCATAAACAGCCTTGTGTTTAGAGAGAACCTTACATGACCTGTTTGGTCATAAAACCTCACATTCAATTCAAACGGCATGTTCTGTTTATATCACAGTCACTCTGTATGATACAGTATAATGAGTTATTGTGATTATTTATATTCTAACTTTGTTTAGGTCACGAAAGGACAAAAGCAGGAAACAGAATTTCACTCAAAAAAATAATAGTCCACACATATACTGAGCAACAGCAACTGTAAATATTCAAAAATAAAACGTCACTATGTCAAACATCAATTTCCTTTCTACAGCTCACTCTAAACAAAGTGATGCATTACAAAGTAGCGCTATGGGAGGAAAAACAGAATGGCTTTGAAATACTAATGTGGTATAATATGATTCAGGGCCCATTACGCAATAGAAGAGAGGGTTTGCATGCAGCAGAGAGCATGCAGACCTCAAATCAGAAGCCATATGCGCTTATTCTGTTTATCTCCCCAGATATCCCAGAAACCATCACACGCTTTACCCAGCTGCAGGAGCAGGACATGGAAACACATTCCTGTATGAAGAACAATAAACCAAACCTTGCTACGACCTTCCCTATTGCCATGTCATTTTATGAGGTTCATAAAAACATCACTTGCACTTCGGAGTTAGAATAAATAAACAACTCGCTTTAATGCAGGGACAAAGTATAAGATATAATCTTACTTTTTTATATAAACAAAGCAAAATGATATTTGAAATACTATCTGTTTGATATTAATTTGATTTGTGTTTACACTATACCAAAAGGTGGGGATCAGAAATAGTTTTTTTTTTTTTTTTTTTAAGTCTCTTGTGCTCATCAAGGCTGCATTTATTTGAACAAAAATACAGTAGAAAAGTAATATTGTGATATAATATTACAAGTTAAAATAAGGGTTTTAAATTTGAATATACTTTAAAAAATAATTTATTCTTGTGGTGGCAAAGCTGAAATTTCATCAGCCATTACTAGTCTTCAGTTTCACATGATTCTTCAAAAATCATTCTAATGTGCTTATTTATTATCAGTGCTGTGCTGCATAATATTTTTATTGGAACTTGTGATACTTTTTTCAGGATTCTTTAATGAATAAAAAGTAAAAAAAAAAAACGTAATTTATTCACAATATAAGTATTTTGTAATCATATAAATCTTTTCTGTCACTATCAATTTAACATATCCCTGCTGAATAAAAGTATTATTTCCTAAATAAATAAATAAATCAGCTCAACATAGCTTATTAGAAAAAAGGGCCATGTGAGTTTGGAGTTTACCTGCATTAACTTGCTCTGCTAATTAATGGAATAATTCATCCAAAAAGTGAAATATAAAAATACTGTCATAATTTATTCACCTCATATCATCCCAAACCTGTATCAATATTTTTTTTTTTTTTTTTTTTTGTGGTACACAAAAGGGCCATTAAGGTCATATTCAAGGACATTCTTTTCAATATAATGAAAGTGAATGAGGACTAGGGTTGATTAAAAAACAACAGAAATATCTAAACAAAAAGCATAGGCTACACTATACACTACAAAAAGCATAGGCTACACTATATCTGTCTATGGACATTTTCTTTTCTATATATTTTTATTTGTATTACTATTGTTATTTATAATTTATTGTCAATTCTATTCATTATTAGTGTTTTTATTACCTTAATTATATGTTATCTGCACTATGTTTGTACTTTATGTACTGGAAGCTCCTAACACCAAGACAAATTCCTTGTGTGTGTAAACACACTTGGCAATAAAGCTCTTTCTGATTTCTGATTCTGATATTGAAATCAAGTAGCTTTGTGTGAGGACAAGACTGAAATTGTTAATCACAACAATTTTCACTTTTGGGTCATTTAAAAAAAAAAAAAAAAATGCTTAAGCACTATCCCTGAACGCACCTCAGTCTGTTTGAGTGCAAAAGCAGAGCCATCTTTCTTAAGGTTCTCCATGATCTCCTCCACACTTCCAGCTGAAAAGAGCCTGAAACAATAGAACAATAACAAAAATGACAGGGTCAGTCCTGCAAACACAAACACAAACACGTATGCAAACCCCATCTGTGGAAGTTTTTTCTGCATCATGCTCAAGCAGTCAAGCCAAATTAGTCATCCGATTTAATCCTGGGACAGCAGTTTAGTGCAGCATCAACTGACGTTATGTAAGGCTCATATGCAATGCAGAGTCAAACGCCACAAAAACAGGTAAACAAGGAGTGTATAGGCTCACGGCAGTTTGTTCCACTAAACGTTCAAACACCCGGAAGAGAAGACTTAAAGACAACATTGCACACGCTCTGGTCATGGTGGAAACTGAGTTTTGGAGCATGTCCAATGATTATCAGTCTGATCATTTCAGGCCTTTGATCAGCAAACCCAACTTTTTTCCCTGCACATGGAATTATGGGCCTTTCAGAGTGCCATAAATTGCTGGAAGCTTCCAAGTTTTACCAGCACCTGAAGGCTGGTGTCTAAAGCTTATCCAGTGAAACAGACACAAACCCAGAAGTGTAACTAAGCGGTTTCAAAAGTGTGAAGTCTACAGATTTTAGGTCAACACTGCTCCTGCTGAGGATTTAGAGTCACAGTTACCACACTGTCATTGTCACAGTATGCAAATACACAATTATTGTGCCACTGCCATTAACACTTAAATATTACAGGTTAAATACAATGCTGATTTATACTGGGGCTGGGAGATATAGCTAAAAAACATACACTACCGTTCAAAAGTTTGTGGTCATCACAGTTTTTTTTTTTTTTTGGAAGGAAATTAAAATTTTTGTTTAGTAATCACCAAATCGGTATTTTAGAATGATTTCTGAAGGATCGAGTGATGAAAATAGGTAGTGTACATCAAAAACAAACTGCACAGTATAGGCATTTAAATGACATATTTTGTATCAATGAAGTTTTGTTCTCTGTATGCTTTTTCAGTAAACTGAATTATCAACACTTTACCTACAATTCTAATTATTATTGTGGACTGATCCAGAATCTCATGAGAAAGAATTGAAATGCACTGGTGAACCAAATAATAAAAAAATAAAGTATGAAAACATTCACACTGATGTTTAATTATAGCTAAATGTTTGATCATGAATTGTCCCTTCGCAGAGAGTTTGATTGATAGGCGATCTGAACAATCATAACGCCGAATCTGCCATTTTTGAGATTAGATTAACGTCAGTGGACTTAGTGAAAAATAGTGTGTAATGACATCTTTCCATTGTTAATGTTTATTTCATGCTATAACTAGTAAAGAGGAAGAGATGATCGGTTCACATGCCGCTTGAACTGAGGCGCTACAGCGATCTGTAACAACACATTAAAGAGCCACAAAACGGCATTTATTGTTTGAATTTCTTATAAAATAACAAAATTTAGAAGCTGCTACTTTGTTTCATGTATAAAGTAACCTGCTCTGTCTTGTCTGTTGGCGCATTGTCAGTTTCCTCTTTGCTCTATGATGTATTTTTCACTGCGTGAGAGCATGATGTGTGGCGTGAGAGCGGCATGGCTTGTCGGATGCGGCAACAGTAACGAAGAGGGGCAGGTCATTTTGCAAAGGGTCAATTGACTTCAGCAAGCATCACTAACCATACATGGTTATTTCAAAAGCAATATCAGACTGGAAATTATTCTTAAAATCTAACACCTTACCAAAGGTTAGTTTTCCATTTCAAGGGAGAGCTTTAGTTTGATTCTATTCTGGGTTAGGCATATAACAATAAAGCAAGGAGAGAAGAGTGTTTAGGTTTACCTGTCGATGGCCTCTGTCTGTTCTTGCAGCACGAAAGGTTTCTCAGCATCCAGACTGCTCTGAGGAGACATAACAGCAGTCTGGGTTTAAACACCAGCTGAAGCACATATACAGGGTTGTATTTCAACCCAGACAACTGCAACCTTCAATTGTCTGTGTGTGAGTATGTGTGAGGCCATTTTTGTCCTGTCAGACACTAAGCTGAAGAATAAGCATAAGAACCATCTTTCGAAAACATTCCAAACTTTTGACTGGTAGTGCCTGTGTGTGTGTGTGTATATAGCCTACTGTATATAAGATAAACTAGTGCACTGTTGACTGACTGTTTCAGATTAAGGCCATTTATCATTTCATCTTCTGTGTAGGCATGTACCGCTGGTCGAACTAATTTACGCCCTCCTAATGCTTAAAAGCTGTGACATGAATCCCAGTGACATTTCATTTTATGCTTGCTCTGGAGATACAGAGACACGGATATCTCTATTTCAATACATTGTCACTGAATTGTGATTCCATGTCATGGATTCTCTATTAGCACTCTGAAAACAGAATGAAAGTGTCTATATTCCTCGCTTATCTGCTCAGGTCTGAATACACCCCATCTAATCTTTAGTATCAAACAATCCACAGGCTTTAAAGTGCAACCTTGATGAACAAAGTTGATATAAGTTTTATGGTTTAGTGACAGCTGCTGTAGATAAAACTCTCTTTGAAGCAGGAGCATTGCCAGACATCAATAACAGCATTAGTGCCATATCATAATGCAAAGACTACCTCTAAATAATTCACAGTGTTTTTTTTATTTAATTTTAAATTAGGCTAATATCAAGATTTGTTGATATTAAAATAAAATAAAATAAAAGAAATGCTCAAAAGAGGTCTGGGAAGGGTCTGTGAAAGCTGTTTGTCCGGAGCATGAAAGCCGCGTGTTATCAGTCCCTCGTTCCCAAGGATTTCTGGAAAGCTTTGTGACGTAAAGACTGTATGAGTCACAATCTTCACTTAGACACTCCTGTTCAGCACACACAACTTCACAGCATTAAACACAGATGGCCATAAATCCATACCATAGTCATAATGATCATAAAGTCATAATGAGTATAATGAATATAGTAAAATACAGCAGAGGACTTTGAGCATTTGGACAGTCTTGGGAATACTCTCAATCAAACGAACTTCATGTTCATTATAGCTCGCTGAAACCAGGGTCCATAGGTTCTTGTCACATTTTTCTAAATTATATAATAGTAATAACAATAAAAATAACAACAATAAAGATATAATTATTATATAATTATTAAGATTATATATAATTTATATATGATATAATTGATATTATTACATTTTTCGTAACACTTTATTTTAAGGTGTCCTTTTACACATATTACACAAACTTACTATTATAATAACAATTGATTATGCATAATTACATGCAGGTAACCCTAAGCCAAACCCTAATCCTACCCTAACCATATAGTAAGTACATGTAGTTAATTAATAATACTCAGTACTTAAATGTATAATTACACTGTAACAGCGACACCTTAAAATAAAGTGTAAACAAATTTTATATAAAACTTATATATAACAATTTATATATAACAATGTCTGTAACATTGTTTTTAAAATAAGTCTTTTTTGCTCAAGACTGCATTTATTTGATCAAAAATACAGTAAAAGTTATTCTGAATATTGTGAAATATTATTACAATAACTGTAAAAAATAACTGTTTTCCATTTTAATATATTTTAAATTGTGATTTATTCCTGTGATGGCAAAGCTGAATATTTAGTAGCAATTTCTGTAGTCTTCAGTCATATGATCCTTCAGAAATCATTCTAATATGTTGATTTGGTGCTCAGGAAACATTTAGTTGAAAATAGTTGTGCTGCTTAATATGTTCGAAGAAACCAGGATACCTTTTGTTCAGTATTTTTTGAAGTAGAAATCTTTATAGATGTCTTTATTGTCATTTTTAATGCATCTGTGCAGAAGAAAAATATTAATTTAAAAAAACTGCTGATCCCAAACTTTTGAAAGGTGGTGTTATTGTAATTTTATGACTAACTCTTTTTTTTCTCTTTTTGTCAATGAGATGCAATGTAATTTGTACACCAACACTTTTTAAACTTCTTTTGTGTTTGACAGAGGAAAGAAATTCATACAGGTTTGGAAAAACACATGGTGGGTAAATATTGACAGAATGTTATTTATTTTTTTTGGTTAAATGTTCCTTGTAAGTGAGAAAATCTTCCACATTTGTGTAAGATTTATAACTAAATAAAGATGCACTGAAAGCAAATGCATCAGTGTTGTATACTGTGGCTATGATGACAGCTTATAGAAGCCCACCACTGTGCAGAGTAACCGCAGACACTCAGGTTGTAAAAGTTTGAAAAAAAAAAAGAGTCACGTCTGTTTTTGCCACATACCTGTTCCTGATAAGAATCCAACAGTTGGGCCACATCATTGTTAGATGGAGACTTAAGATCAACAAGATCCTTCTCAAGAGATGCAATCTGATAGGAGAGACAAATGTTAAAATTTTCAACATCACAGGTAGAAACAATCTAGTGGGTCTAATTCAGATACTAAAGAGCAGAGAAGAGAATGTGTTGTTTACAACAGGAATTTTTACAAGGTGTTTCCTGATGGTAACTGTTGGGGCACAGTGAAACACAACATAAAACAGCTCTGATCCAAAACATAGTGTGCTGCTTACCAGGACAGCCTTTTAGGGACCACAAGTGTGCTCCCAACATTGCATATAAAGGTCACATCAGCTAAAGTTTGCATGCAAAAACAGGTCCACTATCCACAGATACATTCACTGCTCACATAGAACTTATTTTAAAAACTTTTAGTGTCATCAGCACAAAAAAATTGCAGAAATTTGCACGAGGAACCCTCACATGAAACTCCTAATTGCATGGATATTTTCAAATTTTCACTGCATTTTCTCATAGGGATTTGCAAGCCACTATTCTTTCTAAGGTTGGTTTGGAACAAACTCACTATACTAACATACTGAATAGAATGCATTACATCAGGATATAAAAGGAAGAATGGCATTTAATTCTCCCATCAGGTTCCCACACGTTGGAAAAATGAATTTCTTTCACTTGTGATTATTTTTATTTATTTATTTTTTTAACAGAGACTGGACTCAGAAAGAACGTCTACTCGATTAATCATTATAGAAATCCCATGTTTTTCCATTATTTTTTTATTTGCTCTTAACTGAAAATCACAATTTTAAAATTCCCTGACCCTGTGCTGCTCGTGGTGATAATGACTGATAATACAGGCTGACTCAGTATATAATTGTCAGGGTTGTTTTACATTGCTCATAAAACAAATTGGATCAGCTCACAACTAGTTCTGCGGTACAAACTAACGCCCTGTCCTCAGAGCCCTTTTGTGGTTATTTTTATCACAAGTCACTTCTGTGTGTAGCGTGTACGCCAGATCCTGCTGGTCATCTGTCCTTGGCCAGAGGATGTGTGTGTGTGTGTGTGTGTGTGTGTGTGCGTGCATGCGTAGGCTTGCATGCCCCTCTCTCCAGCAGTGCCAAGCCCTGGTCCTCATTTTCACCTCTGGCACATGAACTGGGCGTAGTGTCAGGGCTCGGTCGCCCCCTGCTGCCGAACACTCACTGGAAAGCCTGAGAAACGCTGACTAAGTCCTCTCCTTTCAATAACTTCTCTCATTTCAGCATCAAATGCAAGAACTGCAGCCCAAAATCCCAGGAGGCCAGCACCAGCACAGCTCCCTTCCAGTCATCGTTACCTTGAATTTGAGTTCCATCCTTTTGAAATTGTCTTCAAACTGTTCTACAATCATAATAGCTTCTTCTTAGCACTGTTCTAACCAGGAGCTGGATGTGAAAACATTGCATAACGTGAAACAATCACATCCAATATGTGTGTATAATAATGCTATATAATGCTATAAATTATATAAAAATATATAGAATAAACTAAGTTCAATTATTTTATATTTATATACAGTGGTGACCAAAATTATTAGAACACCAGTATTTTCACCAGCTAAAAAATGCTTTTAAGTCAGTTATTTCTATCTTTTGCTGTAGTGCGTCAGTAGGAAATATCAGTTTACATTTCCAAACATTCATTTTGCCGTTAATTGCAATAATCCAGTGAGATTTGTGTTTACACAAGAAGTCTGACAACAGCCAGTGCTCCACACAGACATTTGATCTGATCATCACCCAGTCTGTCTGGAATGACATGAAGAAACAGAACAAACTGAAACAGACTAAATCCAGAAGAACTGTGGCAACGTCTCCAAGATACTTCAAGAAACCTACCTGCAAAGCTACATAACTGTTAAAAGTTTTAGGCACGTGTGTAAAAATGCTGTAAAATGAGGATGCGGTCAAAAATAACTTCATAATTGATAAAGAAAATCTATTTAACTTCTATTAACTAAATTAAATCAACATTTGGTGTGACCATCCTTTGCATTTAAAGCAGCTTTTTCGGGTAGCTTTGCAGGTAGGTTTCTTGAAGCGTCTTGAAGACATTGCCACAGTTCTTCTGGATTTGGTCTGTCTCAGTTTGTTCTGTTTCTTCATGTGATTCCAGACAGACTGGATGATGATGATCAGATCAGATCTCTGTGTGGAGCACTGGCTGTTGTCAGACTCCTTGTGCAAACAAAGATCTCACTGGATTATTACAATTAATGGCAAAATAAATGTTTGGAAATGTAAACTGATATTTCCTACTGATAAACACTACAGCAGATAGAAATAACCGACTTAAAACCATTTTTAGCTGGTGAAAATACTAGTGTTCTAATCATTTTGGCCACCACTGTATTTTATTTGTAAAATATAAAATATTTTATATAAAATTAATGAAAGCTAAAAATGAAAATAACAATGATATTTTACAATATTTACTCAATTCACAAAAATCTTTGACAAGAGAAAAATGTGCAATATCTATTCACAAGGCCATCGGCAGACTACAACAAAGTGACACAAGGGAAACTGCCATTTATTTGACCAATCGAATATCTTTGTAACCTCAAAATGGCCAAATATTGCCTGATAAACTTGCCAGTATATTGGTCAGTCTTTATATATATTACCTTGTCGGACTGCACAAAGTGAGTAGCCACCCCGACCCTCTGAACATCTCTCCCTTTGAGGCGGAACCCGGTCAGGGCAAGAAAGAGGCCTTGTTTGCCTTGAAGTCTAGGCAGGAAGTAGCCACCACCAACATCAGGGAACAGACCTATAGACACAACACACAAAACAAAAGCCATTTAAAGCATGGCATAAAGTAAAACTCTCTGGACACAAAAATCCCAATCATTTTCTGCACTGAAAAATACCCACCAAAAGTTTTATATATATTATATTAATTAATTGATTGCAATGCTTCATGGGATGACTAGTTGATTTACTTTTAGTAAAGTCTGTACTTTTTTTCATGTTTTCAAAAACTGTTTTGCACTGAAACAAATGTACTGTAATTCAGAGCTGGGTGGTTTGGTTCAAGGCTTCTTTACTGCAGAATTTATTTAAATCCTTATTGAGAAAATGAATGCAGAAAAAATAATTACGAACTCAAGGTCACTGAACAAACAGTTTAGCGATATATTTCAATCTCTAACGATTGGTTCTTGCCTCTCTTAATAAGATTTACTCACTGTAGTGACACTGCATCTGCTGTGTTTATGCTATACTGTCGTCCTTCAATTTAAGATTGTACAGAACCAATGAGACATGACTTCCAATGCTCTTTACACATGAAAAAAGATTATTTACTGGCCACAGGAGTATAAATCAGCTTTTTAGGGAATTATTACAATTGCTTAAGTGATTTCATAAGTAATATTAAAACTGAGACTGAGGAAATACTTGAATAAATGACCTTGATTATATGAGTTATTTAATGGTCACATAAAGCAGGGGAATTACAATTTTTTTTATGCCAATGACCTGACAAATATTAAAATCTCAAGGGACTTTGTAAAGTATAAAGAGTGCTGTATATTTCCATATATACAGACCATTTATACTATGTAGAAAAAGTAGTAGACATGACATTATAAAGAAAACTTTATAATGTTGTTTCAGAAATCAAGTAATCGGATGTTTTATTACACTAAAGCCAAAAGATGCGAATAAAAAACTATAAAGTATTTTTACACTATTTATTTTCAGGCACCTACAAGGTGCCTCTAGTTTGTAAAACCCTAGCATAAACAGTAATCAAATGCATTGTTCAGTCTGCAGGATGTGGTTATGAAATGGCATAGTGTGGCGCTACAATCTTATTAACCTGATGTGCTTTTTTTAGTAGCAAGGGCTGAGAAAAATAACATCACTCCCCTCACACACACCCAGCATGAGGTACAATTTTGAATAAAGCAGGACACGATTAGGTCCCCTGACCTGATTCCAGGAGGCAAACGTAATATCATAAATGCAGATTACGCTTGCCATTCACCCAGTGGCTTTGTCTCATGGCTGGCATAGTTTTAAGACTCAAATAGCAAATAATCCATCAGCAGAAGGGGGTGTAGGGGTGGAACCAGGTTGCAGGCGTAGGGTGGGGGGTGCATTTTCGGTGCACAGATGGCTGGCACATTGTCAGAGAAGGTGCCACCATGGGCGAATACCACAGCTCAGCACAAATGGCACTAGGCTACTGCTACCATGCTGCTCGTGGTGCTTTCCTTCTGGAATCCCACTTAGCCTGAAGCATTTAAAGCATACATGACAAAAAAAAAAAAAAAATTAAAAAATCAGTTTTTTAAACCACTTTAAAACTGCACAAGAGTCCCAGCACTATACTTCTTTCCCAGAGAAGTGTAAACACTATTAAAACAAGGTTTGTTTGAGAGACCCCACATAGTAACAGCGGCTCAAACAATGGTGTGAGTTGGGGTGTTTTTCAATTAATGCTAATAGGACAAACGTATAAAACCTGTTCAAAACATTTGTTAATCAATCATTATTTATATAGAAACTTTTATTATGCTGCAGAGTCCAGGGTTGTTATTGTTAGCTAAAACTAAAATCATTAAAAAAAAAGACATTTAAAAAAAAAAAAAAAAGACTTTTTTTTTGGTACTGAAACAAAATAACACCAAAAAAGTATTATTAAAATTATATTAAAAAAATACTTCTGAGGCAACATTTATTATTTTCGTAGTGCTAAAAGAAGAACAAACTAAATAAACTAAAATTAATAAAAAACTAATTAAAATAAAACTAATAAAAATGACGAAACAACAAAATTACTGAAATTCAACTGATAGCAAAACATAAAATCTAATTCAATATATTTTCAAAAACTAGTATATCAAAATAACACTGCTAGAGTCTCATCTGAAAAACAAAACAAACAAACAAATAAATAAATATGTTTTTTTTCAAAAGAATATTTTGGCTCATCTGGAATGTTATTCATCCTAAAAATATTTTTAATGGTACTAATTTATGTGTAAAATGTAAAAATTAATGTGGGGAAAAACAATGAGTGCACATTTTAATTCAACTGTAGACAGAAACATTAGCTCTACCAATGGTCTGGGGAGGGATGTCTGGGATGTGTTTGTCCAAATAGCAAATTGGCAAACATATATTGAAACCTGTTGGGTAAACCTGTTTAAAATAATTATTTATGCAGATTTCCTTGATTATGCTGCTTATATGACTGGAGTCTCATGCAATAAATAATACAATAAAAAATTTAATAGGCCATTTTTTAATCAATAGCTGAATTGAAGAGCAAATTCCATGCACACATATTTGTTTAACCACCTCATGTCAAAGAAGAAGAACTATAAGGAAGTACCTGGCTACAAGACTCACGAGTCTGGCCACTTTACTGCAGAATAAACCATTAAGACAAGTGCAAACCCAAAGAGGATTATTCATTCATCTGGGGTTGAGAGACACAGACTCTTAATGGAATTAGCAGGTGATGGCACACAGACACTGTGCATTCACTCAATCAAATACACACACACACACACACACGCACGTGCACAGACGCTCAACAGATGTGTCACAGATCGTGATTAGCACTACTTCCTGCCACTCTAACAGTTCCGCAGGGAGTCTTCGCCCAAGGCTTGCAAGAGCTGAAGGACGCTGTACAACAGGAGGAAATGCTCTAAAGCCCTCTCATTAAGAGTCCAGAATGAATTACAATAGCCGAGGCAGACTTCTGCCTACATGTGTGGGAGCATGTGATAGGGACAAGGGCAAAGTATTCATCACAGACAATCTGATTTATACCGCATCGAGGATCCAGACATACCATTCACAGGGTGTGATTAGAACGTGGAATGAAAAGAAGAACGAAAAATTTAAAGCATGTGCAATAAAAGCGAGATGCAGCACACATGGATGTATTATGAGAGGATGGTTATGAAAGATGAATGTGGAAACATTCACTTTGGACCCAAAGTCTTCATTTTCTCACCTTCATGTCTAACCATGTATTTTCAGGGTGAGTAAGTGATGACAGAATTTAAAATTGAAAGTTTATGACAAGCTCAATTTCTCTAAAAACTTCAGCAGTGGAATAACTGTTAACTAATTTTAGGAAATTAATACTTTTAATTCTGCAAATAAGCATTAGTCAAAAGTGAAAGTAAAAAAAAAATTAAAATTACAAAAGACTTTTGTTTCAAATAAATAGTATTCTTTTGAACTTTTTATTTGTCAAAGAATCGTAGAGAAAATGTATCACTGTTTTCACAAAAATATCACGCAAATTGTTTTCAACATTCATAATAATAAGAAATGTTTGTTAAGCATTAGATCAGCATATTAGAATAATTTCGTAACGATCATGCGACACTGAAGACTGTAATGGCTGCTGAAAATTCAGCTTTTCTATCACAAAAAAAATTCTTTTTGAAAAATATCAAAACAGAAAACTTATTTTTAAATTGTAATAATATTTCACAATATTAGTAATTTAACTGTATTTTTGATCAAATAAATGCAGCTTTGGTGAGCATAAATGTTCAAAATCATGTCAAAATCATACAGATCCCAAATGTTCGGTAGTGTTAACTGTAATGCAAGTCATGCTTAAAATTAAAAAAAATAAATAAATTACCAAAGCAAGTAGCATCTGCAAGAAATTTTTGCAATAACAATGGTTTGAAGGTGGCTTATAGTGCTGAAAGTGTCAAAACTTCTTGTCTTCATTTTGAAAAAACAAAAATCTTTTTTTTTTCTATTTACAACCTTACAAATTTGGCAATTTGTGCTTGTACTCTGTTTTTATACTTTGTTCCCTAACACAATTAATGTCACTATGAACTGAGCTGTCCACCTAGATCAGATGAGAGGTTACGAAATTAAATCTACATACTGCAGTGCACAAATCATCTGCTGGCTCCACGGTTGGAACAAGACCCACCCACTTACATATCAGCGGCAGATTGATCGGATGCCGTCGGCATCGCCAGAATTCCTTCCATGAGCAAAAGGGAGATTGACGCTGTCTGTGGAGCATTTTAGCATGCCGCTCATTCAGAGACCACAAGCATCAGACAGGTGCTTCGATCCACACCATCTCTCAACACTGTTTCCACATAAAACTGATTTGAACAATCTGCTGTGAAAGATTGCTTTGGAGAGGTCTTTGGGCCAGGCAATGATTTTAGAAGAAAACAGATCACACAGGGTTGTTTTTAGTATAAAAAAAATGCGTGCTGTCTCATCTCACACTGATCTGCTTGTACTTTGGCTGGTCATGAGCTGAAAGATTTGATATATCAAGCAGTCAAGATGCAAAGTAATATTTGTGAAAAAAAAAACCTTACTGTAATTATAAGTGGACCCCAGGAAAAAAAATAGGTTGCTACTCTGACTGTGATGTTTTTATCAGATGAACTCTCATTCTGGCGGCACCCATTCACTGCAGAGGATCCATTGGTGAGTTAGTGATGCAATGCTAAATTTCTCCAAATCTCTTTGGATGAAGAAACAAACTCATCTACATCTTGGATGGCCTGAGGGTGAGTAAATTTTCAGCAAATTTTGGGCAAATTATTCCTTTAAATTGATGTGTCAAAACTAGTTTCTTTTTTGGCAAATGGTATGCTTTACATTTACTTTTCACATCCATATTTTTGGATAAAGTACTATTGATTTCTGTGAAACCAAAGCCATCTTGCATTATTAATGAAAACTCAGATTATAACCCAGTTACAGCCCTCAGGGAGAGGAACACAGGCTGCCTCTTACCAATGCCCGTCTCTGGCATGGCAAACAGTGTCTTCTCAGTGGCCACACGAAACCGTCCATGAACTGAGAGACCCACGCCCTGCAGAGAGAGAGAGAAAACAGTACAGATCAAACATTGGGTACAATGTTCACAGACCAGACGGAGAGAGCCGTAGAATGAGGGTTCAAGTCTCCACACCCATCCACTGTAAGACACTACAGGAGCAGTTCACCCATCAAATCCATATAACTTATATGTGACCCTGGACCACAAAACCAGTTATAAGGGTCAATTTTTTTAAATTGGTTTGTTATGATAGGACAATATTTGGCCAAGATACAACTATTTGAAAAGCTGAAATCTGAGGGTGCAAAAAAATCTAAATATTGAGAAAATCGCCTTTAAAGTTGTCCAAATGAAGTCCTTAGCAATGCACATTACTAATCAAAAATGAAGTTTTGATATATTTACAGTAGGACATTTACAAAATATCTTCATGGAACACGATCTTTGCTTAATGTCCTAATGATTTTTTCAAATCATTTTGACCCATACAATGTATTTTTGGCTATTGCTACAAATATACCCCAGTGATTTAAGACTGGTTTTGTGGTCCAGGGTCACATATGCTATATTACAATCATATAGCTTTCTTTGACATACACTCATTCATAGACATACACTACCATTGAAAAGTCTGGGGTTTGCATGATTTTTTTTTAAATGTTTTTGAAAAAAGTCTCTTATGCTCACCAAGGCTGCATTTATTTGATCAAAAACAGTAAACATATTAATATTGTGAAATATCATTACAATTTAAAGTAACAGTTTTCTATTTTAATATATTTTAAAAATGTAATTTATGCCTGTGATGGCAAAGCTGAATTTTCCGCAGCCATTACTTCAGTCTTCAGTGTCACATGATCTTTCATTCTAATATGATCTGGTGCTGAATAAACATTTCTTATTATTATCAATGTTGAAAACAGTTGTGCTGCTTAATATCTCAGTGGAAACCGTGACGTTTTAAAAATGACAGCCTATTGTTACTATAAATTGTCATGTTAGGGAAATGATTTATGTGAAGATGGCAAAATTCTCCTATTGTGTGAAAAAAGAAAAAGAGCGGACAAAGTTCATTTGGATTGTGGTGAACCATATGCACAGTGTCAGAACTTAAGCCTCTCCCTCAGCACTGTTGCCATAGTGAAGCACCAACACCAGGTTTGATGATTTAGCAGTGTTTGAGACCCTAAGTCCCGACAGCATCGCCTAAGCAGCAGACGCAGGAATGGAATAACAAACAGTCACTGATGTACGGCACACCGTATTTTTATGTGCTCTGAAACGCCACAGCTTGTTCACAAACCGTGCAGGATAAGAAACAAATGGTGCATGTGGCACAACAACACAGCAACCCTAGCAGACAGCTGAATGGTTATCAGGTCTTTTAGCACTAACTGACCGATTAATTCTAAAATGATCAATATTGGCCAAATATCATCAATATAATATGCTGATTTTGTGCTTAAAAACATTCCTTATTAATTTCAATGTTGAAAACATTAATATTAATATTTTTGTGGAAACATGATCATTTTTTAAGGATTCTTCAATAGAAAGTTCAAAAGAACAGCATTTATTTGAAATAGAAATCTTTTGTAATATTTAAAATGTCTTTACTGTGACTTTTGATCAATTGAACACATCCTTGATGAATAAAATTATTAATTTGAACGATAATAGCATTATATAAACCATTAGCCACGTTGCTCTTTAGATAAATTATCCTCAAAAAATTAGAAACAACTTCTGAAAAAAAACATCAGGAACTGCAAAAATTGAAAACTTGTCGTTACACAAAATAACATGGCCAAAAGTCTACAACTTTTACCATTGTCGCCACTGCAAGACTCAACCTGATTCTGTCATAAAAAAGATGAGTTAGACAGCATCATCGTCTTAATCACTTCAGTATATTTAGCTGATGTGACTCATCATATCACAGAGCATGACTGACATGGATTCATCTAGTTAAACAAAATACACTTCATAAAGTCAGTTACTATGAAACCAACTGGGGGCTGTGTTCTCAACGGGCTGCTCATTTAAAGACAATTATCATCTTCTCCTGGGGGATTTGAGAAGCATGCTGTGATCAGAGCAGTAGATGTGTCCCCTGCATGGGTGATTACGATAAAGTGAGAACAACCATCCAGACCATCACAGAGTCAGAGCAGACTGAGAAAGCAAACTGAATAGTTTGGTAACAGCATTTTCATGTGGCAACTTAAGTATTCTGAGTCAAACGGGAAGCACATGTTGTAGCTGGAGGCATCAAATCATTCACCTAGAAGCGGTGGAAACTCTCATCGATTCTCCAAAATGTTTGGCTGGAATCAGACCGAAAACTTGCAGACAGTGTAGCCAGCTTCTAAATTTAAGAATCAGCTCAGATAGAAAACAGTACCTATCAAAAACACAAGTATCTCATCTTTAGGAGACTAATATAGAACATAAATTTAGTCAAAAATGTTTAAAGACCATCTTTAATCTGGTGGATTTCTAATATGAAAGCACTCTGGAACGTTTCATTATAGATATCCCAAAAGAAGGCAAACAGCTTTATCAGGTTCTTGGCAAACCACTCAATCTAAAAATGCCAGAGGTGGAAATTTCTAAAAAGTTCCTGTTAACTTAGAGAAACAGTCATGCTTAAACATACACAGCCACAGGTAAGATTTTTTTTTATTTTTTATTTTTTATATTAACATCTAGTTCAAACGTTCATACACCACTGTTCAAAGGTTTGGGGTTTATTTATTTATTTTTTTTAAATTAAAACTTTTATTCAACGAGGATGCATTAAGTTGATCAGTCATTTATAAAGATTTCTATTTTACAATAAATGTTGTTTTGAAGCTTCTATACATTTATTTTTCTGTACCTCTGTAAAGCTGCTTTGACACAATGTGTGTTATATAAAGCACTGTAGAAATAAAGGCGACATCAAATTATTTAAAAAATCCACAAAAATAATAAGCTGCACAATTTTTGCACACATTGATAATAATAAGAATTCCTTGAGCAGCAAATCAGTGTATTAGAATGATTTCTGAAGGATCAGGTGACACTGAAGACTGGAGTAATGGCTGCTATAAATTTAGCTTTGATCACAGGAATAAATTACATTTTACAATATATTCACATATAAATCAACTATTGTAAACTGTAAAAATATTTCAAAATATTACTTTACAAATAAATGCAGCCTTGGTGCGCAGAAGTTTTATGCCCAATAAGATCAAACACATACATAAGTAGAAGACAACACGTCCACTACAGAGAAAACAAAGTTACATTATGAATTGTGGTCTACATATTTCAGAATGCAACAATGCACCAGTTCTGTGTAGCTAGAAGCATTCAAGCTATCTTTTTATATAACAGATACCCTTCTCTTTCCAGTCCTCTGTATTACTGCATCTGTCCTGTGGCTCTGCTTAATTATGATTTACCATATGGTGAGCATCAAGCTACTGAATCACTAAAGGCGTGATTTTCATTACATAAACGAGATGGTCAAAATTAACTTGGCAGAGGTCATATGAAAGATCATTTGTGTGTGTTTAATGATTTTATTTAAATCTGGAGTGGATCTGGCCTACTTCTAACTGCTCTTCCCAAATCTGTCACACTGAATTTATTATTATTTGTCATTTATAATTTATAATTTATTCATAACAGATGCCCAAGAGTGTGGCGTCATATCCTGCTGCCCATATTTGTTGCAAGGTCCAAAGTAGTTTTGCATGCTGTGACTGGAAATTAACTCAAAAAAGACTAAACACAGACGCACAAGAAAAATTAATCAGAATTCAGATTTAGTGGGGTCCAAAAGACTATCGTTACAGTGATCCACAAACGTCGACTATATGATCAAAGCAAACAGAGAACATTCTTACAAAAGCTACAAATATGGAGAAGAAAAAAAAAACAGGAATAGCTGATAAAGAGTGACGGTCAGGAAGGTATTAAAGGTGCGGCGCAGCCACCCCCTGACAGGCCTGTGCGAGGGATCAAAGAGATGCTCATAGATCACACTCAGCCACCGACTGATACACTGCAGGTGTGAGATATGATGTTATGCCTCTCATGAGTGATTGCATATTTCTTCCATTACTAAATGTATTCCATAAACACAGATTCAGCTGGACCACTGGAGAAAATCACTCTGATGTTCATGGTGATTTATTGGATAATCTATTGCTATTTATATTGATAGGACTATTATGACTTTCTTACATCTCTAAACAGGGACTCTGGAAAGCTGCTTTAGAATAAGTATGAGAGGAACTCATAGACACTTCAGGGTGTTAAATACTTAACATTTCTTTATATTATCAATGTTGAAAATGAAAATTTATTTATAAATGTCTGTCACTGTTGATCATTTTTAATGTGTCCATGCTGAATCAAAGTATCAATTTCTTAAAAAAAAATAAATAAAAAGACTAACCCCAATCGTTGGAACAGTAGCGTAGATGCAACAACTACATCTGAAGACAACAAATACAATTTGGTATGCAAATAAATAGAACCAATCACAAAAAAGTATGCAAATAATGTACAAACTTTGCTAGCAGTTAAATATTGAATAATCAACCCAGGTCAGCAGGAGATTTTAAAGGTTTTATTTTAAATTTATTTAAAAAATATAAAGTTAATAACAACTACAAATATTTAACATAATGGAGACTGCTAATAAAAGAAATAAATCATCTAAAAAAAATACAACTATAGCTCATTGTGATCATGTCCATTAATCTACACGCAATACAAATTAGTAAGAGCCACTTAAAATCATGTAAAAAAAAGTAAATGGAAAAATCCATTTCTAAACCTTAGAGACATCTGAGGTCAGAACGCGCTCAGTGAAGCTGCATGGTCATTCCATTCTTAACAGTTCAGAGACCTCAGCTGAAACAAATCACGAAGCAGCTATGCATCAAACGGCTCAGACCAAAGGATGCACAGCCAAATCACCGCACCTCGACCTTGATAGAATCCCTGATCAATTAAACACCAGGAGCTGACAGATTCCACCGTGGGGCATTGCTCTCCTACTGCCAGAACCCCATGAAACTACCAGGACAGTAATATTTCAAATGCTCTGCTGTGCTGGTAAAAGAGTGTTTCAAATATATTTACAGTTAAGTGCTAAAGTTAGTACACATTAATGTTTTTTTTTAAAGGAATAATTCACCCAAAAATGAAAAATTGCTGAAAATGTACCCACCCTTACAGCATCCAAGATGTAGTAGAGTTTGTTTGACCAGCAGAACAGATTTGGAGAAATTTAGAACTACATCGCTTGCTCACCTATGAATCCTCCGCAGTGAATGGGTGTCGTCGGAATGAGTGTTCAAACAGCTGATAAAAAAATAATCTAAAAGTAAACCACATGACTCCAGTCCATTAATTAATGCGTGTGTGTAATAATCAAATCCATTAAGACGTTTTTTACTTTAAACCACAGACAAGTCCTCAAGGGAAAAAGTCGTCTCATCTGAATCAGAAATATGCACAGATCAAGCACTGTTTACAAGCAAAAACAGTTCTAAACAATTATGGACTTTTCCCTTTTTTTTTTTTTTTTTTTTTGGCATTTTGGCCAGATGTGACGGTTTAAAGTTAAAACAGCTTAATGATGGATTTCTTTCTTACAAACATGCAGCTTTTCACTTCACAGGATGTTAATTGACGGACTGGAGTCACGTGGATTACTTCTGGATCATTGTAATGTTTTTATCAGCTGTTCGGACTCTCATTCTGACGGCACCCATTCACTGCAGAGGATCCACTGATGTGCAAGTGATGTAATGCTAAATTTCTCCAAATCTGTTCTGATGAAGAAACAAACTCAGCTACATCTTGGATGGCCTGAGGGTGAAAAAATTTCTTTTTTTGAGTAAACTATTCCTTTATGAATTAAAAGGAATTTTAGGCACCTCTCGATTGTTTTTCCTTTTTCTTTTTTTTCATTAAGCAGAATTGTTTGTCATTTATAATTTTGAGTATACATTTTTTGAATCCATAATCATTTGTGATGCATCTCTAACTGCAACTGTAATTAATTATTAAATGAATGACTTTTAGGCCTACATGTAATGTGCAACATGAATATAAATATAAAGTTTTACTCAAACACAAATCCATAGCCTACCAATGGGAGGACACTTGAGAACTGATTCATAAGAAACCCAAAGATAGTGTGCAAGATCAGCTCACTGCTGACACCTACTGGATAAAATACACAGTGCAGGACAGACATTAAGAGGATTAAAAGAGGGGTTTATGACTCATAGTGCGTCACCACTGGCTTGCAGCTCATATGGTCAAACATGACTGCAAGATATTGACAATTGCACTAAAAATACATACAGTATAACTCATATGTATTAATATTTTCATGCATACGTTTTCAAATGAAAACACCTAGACTGTTCATTATGCATGAAGCCAGTGGCAATGAGAGTCCTACTGTTTTTGGAAAAATTCATAGTGACACAATGAAAAGAATGGTACGTTTATATGTATTGTTTTATGTAAAGCAGGACACTTTGTCCTTCATTTATTTTTATATTTTGTAAACACAAGACAAGCTGGCCCACATCGCCTCTGGCCCTCTGGTTCCTTTAATGCCAAATCCTGCTAAATTAGGACAGACTGCACCATCTGCTGGTGAACTTGTGCAGCAAGATTACAATTTTAGATAAATACTTACTCCTCCCATTGTAATTCCATCAATTAAAGCCACATATGGTTTCTGATATGTACCTAAAAAAAGTTCAAATAAAAAAATAATTGATTAATATAAATAAATTATATTATATATATATATTATATATATATATATATATCCGTTCATGAATCCTAAAAATGGCAACAGAAGTGAGAAAACATACCAATAGTGTTGTTAAGAATATATTCCTCACGGAAGAAGTCTTGAGCGAGAGAATCGCCTGCTTTTCCAGCATCTGTGACAGCTGGGAAAATATTTTTTGCATTTCAGTGTGAATGTCAGATCTGTTTGACTGCATTATCAATGCATAGATCCATTTAAGAGTAAATGAAAAACCAAACTGTATGATTATCTACATAAATACCTCTGATATCCCCACCAGCACAGAATGCCTTCTCCCCTGCTCCTTTAATGATCACTAGATCTGTCTCTGAGTCTTTGTCCCATTTCTACAAAACACAATGAATAAAACAGGTTAACAGTCAGAAATTTTCACATGGAGTTGGTTTCCAGGTTTCCAGTCTCCCCTAACCTTGAGCTGAGGGTAGATGTGTCTGATCATGGTGAGATTCAGAGCATTGAGAGCTTTGGGTCTGTTTAGTGTGATGACTCCAGCGTTCCCAACTTTCTCAAACAGAACTTCAGACCCAGCTTTACTCGACATCTGAAATGAGACACAGTAATAAAACAATATTCAATGGGAGGAACATGTAGAATTAATACAATGTTATAACATCACAAGTCAAGGTTTATACATATTCTTTTTATTCATTTATTTATTTTTTAAATAAAATACAGTTTTAATAATTTCAAGCACAAGACATCAGATGAAAAAAGGACAAATTATTTCAAGCATTATATAAGAGACACCAAACCAAAAGGACTTTAGGGTAATAAAAAATTAAATGAAAAGGATCATACATTTGATTAAATGTGTCCATACTCTTGACTAGCTGAAAAAAAATCATATAAATACAGATCCCTGCTTAAAGCTCAAACTTACCATGTGTCCTTGTATTCTCTGCAATCTGCAGATTGATCGTAATCTGTATGGGATAAAATCAAAGATGGTGTTACTATTTTTTTGTTGAGTTTAGCATCAAACTGTTATACAAATTGCTGGTATTTTGAAACTGAAACCTCAAATATACAGTAGATTATGTTTATTTATTTATTTATATTTATCTCTTTTATTATGGACAAGAACACAATACACAACATTCCCTTATGCACGCGCACACACACACACACACACACACACACACACACACACACACACACACACACACACACAAAAGTATAGTTTGTTTCTATACGTTTTCTAAAACCTTTACAAACATGTTTTGCTGGGTTCGATCTACGCAAACATGTAAACGACACATTCCTTTATTAATTATTGTATATTCATAAGACAACGTCCAAACTTTCTCATTCATTCTTTTTGGAAACGAGACCTATATTTCACTGTCTGCAGATCTCCTTCACATCAAATTGCAAGCAATAATTCAATTCTGGAGTCAATACGCATAACGAATCCATGATAACCTCAAACCTGTGTCACTTGAGGAACACTCACCTGTGTGCAGATGTTAAGATTATTAATGACATGGCTAAAACTCAGAGTTCAGCTGATGTTCTGGATCACTGGAAACACTTTCACCCCGTCGCCACTGCGCTTCTGCTTCTGCTTCTTCTTCTTGGTTTTTAACGGCGGCTGGCAACCAACGTAAATCGGTGCATTACCGCCACCTTCTGCTCCGGAGTGTGGAAGCCAGCTTCTCTTTCCGTTTTTTAACCTCCAACAGATGCAAATCTACTTGAGGTGTTACAT
The DNA here is from genome assembly GCA_039654775.1 of Spinibarbus caldwelli. Classification (NCBI taxonomy): domain Eukaryota; kingdom Metazoa; phylum Chordata; class Actinopteri; order Cypriniformes; family Cyprinidae; genus Spinibarbus; species Spinibarbus caldwelli. The sequence goes on from CM077233.1 coordinate 9,120,625, forward strand.
ACACCCATGGTTCATATTCCTCAATAACAACTGTCGGACTGTCGCCGCTGCTCATTGGCCTTCATTGGTCGCGCGACACCATCGAGGAAATCTCGCGATGTTTCACAACAGACCCGACACTGCCCGCTACAGTTTCATCCGCGTTTTGCTATTGAACAATAGCACAGATTTTGCTCTTTTTTTCTTAGAAAAACAAAATACAAGTGTCGTTAATTAACTATATTATGTATAAAGCTATTTTTAATTAAAAAAACTGGATTAGGTGACTACGAAAAGCAGTAAACGCCGATATAAAACGGTTCTGTAAAAAGGTGCCCGAGTTGCTAGGCAACTGTACCGACGCCGGAAGTGCGTGGCTACGAAAGACATGGCGAACAAGAGGGGAACAGCTGTGTCTGCTCGCTTTCATGCTGTTTCACGATATTATTTAGTATTAATCCTTGCTGTTTTATCCTGTAAATTCACTTCGGCTTCAGAGGACGATGTATTTCGTGCCGGGCAGTCGATATTGTCTCCGGTGGCTGCAGCATCACGGGATGTTCGGTAGGACTCATAAACTGGAAAAGATGCTTCCTATATTAACATGGCTAAGTTCCTCAGCTGTTACATCCTCTTGTGTTGGTTTATTCCTGTAATGTAGTGACATATGAAGTCCGCAATTAATAAAAATAAATGAAGTAAAAAGTAAATGAAGTAAATGAAATAAAAAGCTTGACTTCCCCTTTTTGTCTTATGGACCTCCAGCAACTCCTTCATTAACACCCAACTAGAAATGTTTCTTTATGGAATATTATACTGGGTATTATTCAACGTTATAATTAGTATTTTCTAAAATTGCCATCATTACAGTGATTCACTTTTAAACTAATATCAATACTTTAAGGTGTGAAAAGACTATATAAAGCATTATATATTTATATATGTTGGATATAATGCTGGAATATAACACACACACACACACACACACACACACACACACATTTAGTTTTACACATAATTTTACAATAAAAACATTTTGTTTGTAACATTTTGATTAGAGAAAACAAAATAAAAAAAAACACTAGGAATATTTCACATTAAATATAAAGTTGTGATAGCAGTCTGAGAAATCTGTTGTTTTATAAATGCATTTAGTTTGGTATTGAAAAAATAGGAAATAAATTTGGTATTGAAAAGTTATAGGGGAAAAAAACATTTTACTATAAAAACATGTTTTGTTTGAAACATTTTAGTTGGAGGAAGTATCAAAAAATCATAATAAATTTATTGGAAAATTAAATTGGTCAAAATTGCTCCAACTAAAGAATAGAATGTTTAATTTGTTCGTTTTTATTATTAAGTTCTTTGTGATAGCAGTCTGAGAAATCTGTTATTTTATGATTAACGAGAAGAAGGGGAAAATAACAAATTTTACAATATGAAGAAAAATTTAACAAAATGAAGAATCACCTACAATATTTCACACTAAATGTAATGAAAAATTAGTTTTTTTTTCTTTTTTGCACATACACATACACACACGTTTACTTAGCTATCTAAATGGGGACATTCCATAGGCGTAATGGTTTTTATACTGTACAAACCATATTTTCTATCACCCTACACCAACCCTACACCTAAAACTACCCCTTACAGGAAACTTTCTGCTTTTTTACAATTTCAAAAAACCTTTGTTTAATTTATTTTTAAACCGATTTTACAAATGAGGACATCCCCAAAGGGAGGTTTTTGGAGATTTTGTCAGGTTTAGCTCACTTTTGGGTACAAATTTGTCCCCAAAATATGGTTAAGTAGGTACACACACACACACACAATTTAAAAATGTACTGCACACCACAGTAGGAATGATCCTGTTATTATTCTCAGATATCTCCTATATGATGTAAATCCACCCGAGGGCTTCAATCTTCGCCGAGATGTGTACATTCGCATGGCCTCGTTGCTGAAGACACTGAGGAAAGAGGGTGACTGGGTGCTAGTGCTGCCTCCATGGGGTCGCCTGTATCACTGGCAGAGCCCTGATATACATCAGGTTCGCATCCCGTGGGGGGAATTCTTCAGTATAACCAGCCTGCAGGCTAACATACCAGTCATTGAGTATGAGGAGTTTATTGCTGGTGAGCCATGCTGTTTTTGTATGTTTGTTTGTTTGCGAGAGAGAGAGAGAGAGATTACAATTATATGTGATTATTTAGCTTCGTTTAACTGTCATTAATTTATTCAGACAGGAGGAATGTTTGAGAAATGATATACATTACGTATAATTCCATATGGTGACACTAGTGGCACAGAAAATACACACTTCACCTATCAGGACAGTCTTGCATGATTGTCTAGTTAGTCACAGACAATCGTTTTTCACCCGGAAATTTCTAGTAAATTCCATATTTAAATTCAAAGTAACACACTGACTTAAATTTTAAAGTAGAAAGACTGAAATAGTATTTTCTTCTCAAACATGCTCCAGTAAATGTTTTTACAGTGTAGTATTTAAATATGAGTAGGAACACTGCATTAATAAACAATAAAAGCTGAGACTCAATTATGATTCCCACATTCTGTGCTTTATTGCTGATCTCAGAGTCTGGGGGTCCCTTCATTGACCAGATCCTTGTGCTGCAGAGCTATGCAGAGGGCTGGACAGATGGGAAATGGGAAGAGAAGGTGGATGAACGACCGTGCATCGAAAAGCTAATGTACTCCAAAGACAAACAGGGTTATTACAGGTACTGCTTTATAATCACAGGTTCAGCCAGTTCAGGTGCTGTTGACAAACAGACTTCTAGACAGATGCAAGGAATGTTTATGCAACTTTTAAAGCCATACATGAATAGTTGTTAAAGGAACAGTGCACACAAAAATAAAATATTTCAAAACATACTGTATGTCAGATTTGTGTCCCCATGTCTTGTGTTTCCACGTGCTCCCAGTGTTTTCATGTCCTTATTTGGTGTTTCCTGTTCCTGTCCCCATTTAGTTCTATTAGTTTCATTAGAATCCAGCCGTGTTTGATTTTGACTCCCAGGTGTGTCCCTTTAGTCTCCTCATTATGTTCATTATAAAAGCCCTGTCTCTTGCCTTGTTCCCCGTCTGGTATTGAATGTCTACACTCTCCCTATCTGTGCTCCTGCCTGTTTCCAAGAATCAAGACTGTTTATGTTAATTCTCCTGCGTCTCCGTGATCCTTCGTCTCCCTGTTTCCTATATATATATATATATATATATATATAAGTTTATTCCCACTCATGTCATTCCAAACTGATATGCTGGTTTTTTTTTCCCTTTGGAAAAATGTTGAAATTTGGAAGGAGCTCTTTTATATATAACTACATTTCACCATATTTGTCAAGGTACAGTATTCAAAGGTTTGGGGTCGGAAAGAATTTTTAAATTTTTTTTGAAAGAAGTCTCTTATGCTCACGCTTATGAATTCCGCAGTGTCACACGATCCTTCCAAAACAATTCTAATATGCTGGTTTAGTGCTAATGAAACATTTCCTTAGTATTATTAAATGTTGAAAACAGCTGTGCTCATTAGTATTTTTATTAAATTATTTTCAGTATTTTTTTGATGAATAGAAAGTCCAAAAGAACAGCATTTATTGAAAAACCTTTTTTGTATCATATTATAAGTCTTTACTGTCGCTTTTGATTAAATTAATGCATCCTTGTTGAAAATTTCTTACATAAAAACAAATATTATATATTAGAAATACCCTACCCCTTTAAATGGTAATGTATGTCCATACAACTTATACGCATTATATGTCTTTTGAAGACAAATAATGGCTTTGTGAGAGAAACAAAATTAAATTTAAAGGGATAGTTTGTGTGATCATTTACTCACCTTCATGTTCTTTGTGTATGATTTTCTTTGTTCTGTTGAATGCAAAATAATATATTTTGAACTTTTGTCCATGCAAATAGTCCAAACAAAACAACATTCTTTAAAATATAATATTTTATGTTGCACAGAAAAACGAAATGCATAGGAAAATAAATTCAATCCATTTTTTTTAATGAAATCTTATTTATTTTTCTCCAGAGGTTGGTTTTGGGGTTATGAGGAGACCAGAGCATTGAATGTCACCTGTTTATCTGCTCAGGGACATGCCTCTATCTTGGCTCCTGTCTTACAAAATAACTTAACCACCACGTAAGTAATTTTGGAAATAAGTTTGAATTCAAATAGTTTTTAAAGGCAAATGGGTTTCAGTACATGTGCTGTCACTGAACCACAGGTCAGTAATGCTGGACAGAGCTGAGACTGTCCTTCATGATCACTATGCTGGGAAGGACTACTGGGATGTAAGTCCATAAATTAATATTCTCAAGCTTTTTAAATAATTTGGCTAAAAATATTATAATAATTAGGCTTTTTGAAAGATATCTCACCTATCTTATTTTACTGTTCTACAGACACGACGAAGTATGGTGTTTGCCAAACACTTGCGTATCATAGGAGACGAGTTTAGGGCTAAGTATCTCAACTCCACAGACAAACAGGACCAGACGCCGTACAACGAAGACTGGACCCGAATGAAAGTATGTTTCACTTGCATTAATTCTCTCCTCTCATTGTTCAAATACAGAAAGTACTGGTGTCATTGCTACCAGCATAACAGATATAGTCAAACTGGTGTTTATGCAACAAGATGAAGGATTTGAGCTTCTTCAGAGCTTTTGTTCACATGTTAAGACAGTGCATTTCTGGAATGTTTGCCATGTGCTTTACACCCACGCTCATTTCAGTGTGACAAACCTTTTGTAAACTCTTGGACCCAGAACAGGCTGGGCAGTGCTAAGGGAGGCCCTTACCTGGGAGTCCACTTGCGTAGGAAGGACTTCATCTGGGGGCACAGAGAAGATGTGCCCAGCCTCAAAGGAGCAGTGAAGAAGATCCGTAGTCTCATGAAGAAGCACAAGCTACAAGAAGTCTTTGTTGCCACCGATGCAGACGGAGAAGGTACAGACACTATACAAAAGACTGAAAAAAGTAAAACAACAATGTACAAATTATTTAAGCATTCATTAAGACCCTTTTTTTGGTTACAAAACATTCACAGAATAAAGGCCACACTTCCCATCAATCAGCCATGTGTAATGTTTGACAGAATAGTTCATTTAAAAAAAATGGGAAACATTTTAGTTACTGTTTACTAAACCTCATTTTTTTTCTGTTCAGCACAAAATAGCAGACATTTTAAAAATATATTCATGCATGTCTAACAAACACAGTGAAAGCATGTGATTTGTGTATTGTATTAAGCAGAAGACTTGTATAAGTCTTCTAAAGCCATCCAACAGCTTTGTATAAGAAAATGGCAATTTTGTTATTCACTTAAAATCTTCTTTTCCTAATCACTACTGTTTAAAAGTTTGGGCTCAGTAAATTTCTTTTAAAGAAATAACTACTTTTATTCAACAAGGACACATTAAATTGTTCAAAAGTAACAGTAAGGACTTCTGTTTCCAAATAAATATTAAGTAGTACAACTGTTTTCAACATTACTAATAATAATAAATGTTTCTTAAACGTCAAATCAGCATATTAGAATGATTTCTGAAGGATCATGTGATACTGAAGACTGGTAATGGCTGCCAAAAATTCATCTTTTGAATCGTAGGAATAAATTACATTTTAAAATATATATTAAAATAGAAAAGTCATTTTAATTTGTAATATTTCACAATATGATGGTTTTTACCATATCTATGATTAAATAAATGCAGCATTGGTGAGCATAAGAGACTTATATATATATATATATATATATATATAATATATGTATTTGTATGTGAGATCAGGCATTTTCTGCTTTTAGAGCTAGCTAAACTGAAAAGGATGCTACCTGAGATGGTACGATACGAGCCCACCTGGGAAGACCTGGAGCTCCTGAAGGATGGAGGGGTGGCCATCATAGACCAGTGGATCTGTGCTCATGCGAGGTATTGAATCACACCCTTCGCTCTCCTTTTTCCGTCAACAACAAAGTGGTTACTGAATGGCACTGCGTTTTTTTTTATGCTTTAGGTGGACAAAAGCTGCTTTATCAACTGTGTTGAAAGATGAATCACCTACTCGATTTTAGTCAGAGTTAGCTGCTTTTCAACCCAGTTGAGATTTTTCTTTTAGTGTTTAGTTCTTTTATCTTTATCTCTGTCATTGACTTTAATTTTTCTTTGTCAATGCTGTCTCTAGAAGATTAAGTTTACAGAGTGTCAGTGTTAGAGGAAATCATACAATTTTGTTTTGATTTAAACCATGTATTGGAAATTGAGTATAATACAGGTGCATCTCAATAAATTAGAATGTCGTGAAAAAGTTCATTTATTTCAATAATTCAACTCAAATTGTGAAACTCGTGTATTAAATAAATTCAATGCACACAGACTGAAGTAGTTTAAGTCTTTGGTTCTTTTAATTGTGATGATCTCAACAAATTAGAATACTTCATAAGACCAATAAAAAAAAAAAAAAAAACATTTTTAGTGAATTGTTGGCCTTCTGGAAAGTATGTTCGTTTACTGTATATGTACTCAATACTTGGTAGGGGCTCCTTTTGCTTTAATTACTGCCTCAATTCGGCGTGGCATGGAGGTGATCAGTTTGTGGCACTGCTGAGGTGGTATGGAAGCCCAGGTTTCTTTGACAGTGGCCTTCAGCTCATCTGCATTTTTTGGTCTCTTGTTTCTCATTTTCCTCTTTACAATACCCCATAGATTCTCTATGGGGTTCAGGTCTGGTGAGTTTGCTGGCCAGTCAAGCACACCAACACCATGGTCATTTAACCAACTTTTGGTGCTTTTGGCAGTGTGGGCAGGTGCCAAATCCTGCTGGAAAATGAAATCAGCATCTTTAAAAAGCTGGTCAGCAGAAGGAAGCATGAAGTGCTCCAAAATTTCTTGGTAAACGGGTGCAGTGACTTTGGTTTTCAAAAAACACAATGTACCAACACCAGCAGATTGCACCCCAAATCATCAGAGACTGTGGAAACTTAACACTGGACTTCAAGCAACTTGGGCTATGAGCTTCTCCGCCCTTCCTCCAGACTCTAGGACCTTGGTTTCCAAATGAAATACAAAACTTGCTCTCATCTGAAAAGAGGACTTTGGACCACTGGGCAACAGTCCAGTTCTTCTTCTCCTTAGCCCAGGTAAGACGCCTCTGTTGTTGTCTGTGGTTCAGGAGTGGCTTAACAAGAGGAATACGACAACTGTAGCCAAATTCCTTGACACGTCTGTGTGTGATGGCTCTTGATGCCTTGACCCCAGCCTCAGTCCATTCCTTGTGAAGTTCACCCAAATTCTTGAATCGATTTTGCTTGACAATCCTCATAAGGCTGCGGTTCTCTCGGTTGGTTGTGCATCTTTTTCTTCCGCACTTTTTCCTTCCACTCAACTTTCTGTTAACATGCTTAGATACAGCACTCTGTGAACAGCCAGCTTCTTTGGCAATGAATGTTTGTGGCTTACCCTCCTTGTGAAGGGTGTCAATGATTGTCTTCTGGACAACTGTCAGATCAGCAGTCTTCCCCATGATTGTGTAGCCTAGTGAACCAAACTCAGAGACCATTTTGAAGGCTCAGGAAACCTTTGCAGGTGTTTTGAGTTGATTAGCTGATTGGCATGTCACCATATTCTAATTTGTTGAGAGAGTGAATTGGTGGGTTTTTGTTAAATGTGAGCCAAAATCATCACAATTAAAAGAACCAAAGACTTAAACTACTTCAGTCTGTGTGCACTGAATTTATTTAATACACGAGTTTCACAATTTGAGTTGAATTACTGAAATAAATGAACTTTTCCACGACATTCTAATTTATTGAGATGCACCTGTATAATCGCAAAATTGATTGTTTTGGATTGTTTTTTCACTTTCCAAAATAATATTTCAAATAATTACTTAATTTTAAAAGTTTATTTAAGAGTAAGGAGTATTACTAATTTGATTCTTTGCTTTGTTTTGTTGAATTGGGTGTGACTCAAAAGATTCTTTCCATTAAAACAAGAAAAGTATGACCCCATGACATAATTGCTTAATCATTTCAATCAACTCAGGCATTTGCTTTACTGGAAAGAATGCTCATTGTTTGATATGACAACCTTTGATCCTACCTATCACATGCTGTTGTGGGACATTTTACTGTAAATTCATCTTGCAGTCTTTTTGTTTGCGATGGCTTATCTCTTTTGTAAAACAGTCGTACATCACTCACTCACATTTGTGTTGTTTTTGTCAGGTATTTCATTGGGACATCAGTTTCAACGTTCTCTTTCAGAATACACGAGGAAAGGGAGATCCTAGGTTTCGATCCTAAAACCACCTATAACCGATTCTGTGGCGACGACGAGAAAGAATGTGAACAACCAACACACTGGAAAATTGTCTACTGATCACACAGAAAACTTGATGCTGGTTATACAGACTGTAACTGAATTCTCAGATTTAAGAGGATTCTCTGTATTTTTTAATGTTTTTGCTGACTATGTTGAAAATACAATCTTATAAAGGAATAGTTCACCCAAAAATTAAATTTCCCGAATATTTACTCACCTTCAAACCATCCAAGATGTAGATGAATTTGTTTATTCATCAGAAAAGATCAGGAGAAATTTAGCATTATTTCACTTGTTCACCAGTGGCTCCTCTGCAGTGAATGGGTGCCGTCAGAATAAAAGTTCAAACAGCTGATTAAAAACATCACAGTAATGCACAAGAAATCCTCACTTTTCCAGTATATCAATTAACATTTTGTGAAGAAAAAAGTGTTTTTGTAAGAAAAAAATCTATCTTTAAGATGTTTTTAACTTCAAACTGTTGTTTACAGCAAAACACTTCTATCCACAATACTGCTTTCTCTAGTGAAAACTTGGATGGCCTGAGGGTGAATCATTTTTCAGCAAATTTTCATTTAAGGTTGTACTATTTATCTAGTGGCAGAGCCAATGGTTTTTCACTGGGTAACAACTTAGGCCTTTGTAAGTTAAGGAAGGTAAGGTGAGACATGAGTGGAATACATCAAATGGCTTATTGTATTTTTTTCATATCTTGTGTTAGATGTGGGATTTGTGTTTGCTGCTGCTCTGTTCCCAGTTCTTTGATTTGGATTGTTGATACTCAAGATGAACTGTGTATAACACTGTGATCAAACCTTTTATGAAAATGGTCATGATTTTTCACCCCTGTCTTTGAAGTGCTACTTGCCAATGGTTTTTGTCTCAGCACATTTTATGCCTTTGACAAATAACATTTATGAACCAGTGTCAGTGTTTATTTGATATTTCTGTCAGTATTGTGCCTGTCTGCTATTTGGACAAACAAAAATAGTGCTTTCACAGACTTTGCCGTACAGTATTTTTACACTCAGTAGTGTTTTTTCCTTTCATAAGATGAGGTAAAAGATTCCGGGAGGTGTAACAAAGCCTGTCTCTAAAATTGCAGTCGGTAAAGATAAGCATCTGGAATAGAAGCATTAGCTTTGTCTTCATAACTTGATGACAAGCAGTTGGAGGGTTTTGTTTTGTATATTTCTTTTGTTGTTCAGAAATGTAAATTTATGTTCACCATTACCATTCAAATATGTACTGTATATTCATCTGGGCAGTTTTTCTATAAATGCTTTCTTTTGTTTTTTTTTTCTAAATTAAATTTTAATGATCACTTGATGTGAATGTTGTCAAGTGTTTTTCATCTTATTTTTTTTCTGAAAAGAGCTTTCTTATAAGGATTTAAACTGAAAAAGTGCCTTCGGGTCATAGCATGCGTCCATTATTCTATTACATAGCTGCTAGATACATTATAGCAGAGAAAACTTGCTGTAGGTTTTGTTCATTTGTACATGACTGTTTTTTGCGATCTCTCTCCTGGGCCATGAATCTGGTTTTGTATGATGCCAATCTGTCCAGCTCAAAGCTATACTGATCATTTTACTTCAGCTTGTGGGTGGAGACAATGCTTTGTGACTTATTTTCACAGAAAAGAGGGCAACATGAGATGTTTTTCAGTCTTTTGTTCTGTTGACACTTCTGGTAAACTTTCCAAGCTAGGTTTCACAGTTTAAGTCTCTTATTTTAACAATAACATGTTATGTGTATCCTAATCTTGGCTGTTTATTATAAAAATCAGCTTTAGAACTGATTAACATATGTTAGGTGATAAATTTCAGAGTAATGTGTATACTTTTATTGTCTTTTTCCTTTTAGAATGTAACCTAAAGACAAAGGGAAGATTTATGAACTTCACAACCTATACAACCACAATGACTTAACAAAAACAGAATGTGCTCTCCAGGTCATAGAAAACAGATAGTCTGATCAAAACAGACTGAACAAAAGAATTTGAACTGGTTGATTGGTTCAGTGTAGAATAGAGAACATTTTTCTTTTTCAACCAGTCTTTTTAACACAGTTTAAAGTATAATCATGAAAAGGCTGAGAAGAAAAAAAGTGAATAACCTGTTCAATTGGTAACATACAAAACAACTTTTGGCCAAAAAATATTGCAATAATTTTGTTGACCCCACCTTTATTATGAGAACACAGTTTAACCTTTCTGTAAAAATCTTGTTTACTTAGATATAGCATAAATATGATACTGGAATTTTAGATTTCACTCTTGAAACCTTCCCAACCTACCATAAATATTTTATTTCCTCAATAACAATATCTGAGTGAATAGCGCATGAGTAGCCTAATAACACAGATCTGTGTGTCTGAGACCAACACTTGTCATATTTTTAGTCTGTGTTAAACTAGGCACTAGTTAGGCATGAAACTGAAATCTACCCTTTAGAGGAAGTAGCTTGTTATACTAGAAGCATGGGACTTTACTGTGTTGTGTACTGATGCCCTTCTTTTTGGAAAATGTTGACCCGCAGTACACATTTCCTAGCTGCACATACTGTTGGAAAAAAACCAGCATATGCTGGTTAGGTATAGGTTTTGAAGGATATATGCTGGTTTGAGCTGGTTTAAGCTTTTCCTTAGCTGGTCCTTAGCTTCAAAACCTATATCTAAACATGCTGTTTTTTTTCAACAGGGGTGTTGAACTTTAAATAAAAAGCTCCTCAACTGCTAGCAAACGATAGATATAATTTGCGGCTCTCCTTTTAATTTACTGTAAATCATTTTTCACACCATCCAGATGTTTTTGTTCTCCGCTCCTGTTATTATTGAAGTGACAGAGAAACGACTTCAATGCAGGAGTGAACTGTTGGAACAATTCGCACTGTCTGTATCGAGAACCGATTCAGTCCATTTTGGAAACCCGCTGGATGATTCACTGAAAAGAACCGATTCACATCTGATTCATTCGCAGCATCGTTAGTTCTTAAATAGGCCTATATTTTTTCAGCTCTGTTTACTGAATAAGTAAAAAGTTGTTAAACGAAAAAAAGGAAGCTGCTAGCTACTAAAATGTTAAGCTATTTAAAAGCTAGCGAATAGCGACACAAAGGTACGTTCACGCCATATCGTAATTACGAGATACCAACTTGTAAAAAGCGTTCACGTCCTCGTAATTACAGTTTGTGAACCGGGAGTTTTCAGAGCTAAGGCTTGTACCTCGTGACCGCTGCACCTCACGCGGAACCAGAGAAAAACCGCGGCGCTTTGGAGAAAATAGATACTACAATGTACAATAATATAAAAACATTATGTAAGTGTGTTCACTGTTATTGTTTTGTTGCTGTTGTTGTTTAGGTTAGCAATAACACATTTATCGCCGTCATTAATCATAACAAACAAACAAACAAACAGTTTGTAATTATTTTTACCTGACACACTTTCTGTGTTCTGCAATATTTAGCAGTAGCATACAAATGTAATGTTATGTGTTTTATTGCAGCTGACAGTAACATTCTTTCACGCGGTCGCGGGTTCATTTTGTTGACTGTCGCTATAGAAACGGATAATCCACAGTCCGAGGACGTGAACGGCACCGAGTTGAACGTGGTCACGTGTTGTTGTCATCTCGGAATTAACGCATTTTTTTTTGTTACTGGAATAAAAAATAAATAATAATAATAATAATAATAGTAATTAAATAATTTAAATAATTAAAAAAATAAAACAGCAGGGAGCTACCGCCTCGCAACTAGAAACGCAATAAAAAAAAATAAAAAAAAATAATAGTAATTCAATAATTTAAATAATTAAAAAAAAAAAAAAAAAAACAGCAGGGAGCTACCGCCTCGCAACTAGAAACGCAGAAGAAATAATGTTTTCGTTACTGGAAAAAATAGCTACAGAAAACTAGGCCTACATCCTCGTCGTTGCGAAATAACGTACAGTGAAACTTAACGATAACTACTGGACAACTACATAAACTAAAACTAGCGACGCTACCACCTTGCCAATTAGACATTTAGTTAAAATTATAGCTTAGATATTTTAGGTACGCTGTCACCCAGGTTTGGGTAGTTATCCATTTAGACATCTTGAATCTTGGCATACTTATCAAACTAATCATTTCTCGCTATTGCATATTGTTCTCTCGCTCACACACGAGACGCACTGAATCCTCAAACCGGTCACACTACCTGTGTGTGAACCTCCCGCCTCTCACCTGAGAGCCACAGAACAGACTGGGAATCACGGACACCGGCACGAACACCTGGCGAGAGAGAAAAATATATTTTTATCCTTATTAGGCTAACTACATACTTGATTTTCGTTGTTTTTGTTATTAATTTTTCGTCAGTTGGTGGAATATCACATGGAAAGTGCTCTTTGCTAGGAATAACCTGGCAAAATGTCTTCATTATATCAAACGCATCGGACCCAATAACGATACACTAAATCCAGTCCAGACTAAACAAGGTAAATATACAACTTAATCTATTTATATTCATTTAGTAGTATAATACGTTTGGGTTTTTGAAGTTTGCATATTTATTACTTTTGTTGGTGCGATGATAAAGTGAATATTTGAGATTCAGTTATATGTCAATAGTGAAATACAGGTCTATATAAGGTTAAAAAAAAAGGCATTGCATTAAATGATTTTGAACAGTTTTAGACAAAGAAGCGCACTAAATTGCCTACAGGTAGTGAGGAAGCAACTTTAAATTATCAGCCTTTTTATTATTTTTTATGTATTATTATTATTGTTATTGTGTGTATAAGTTTGGCTTATTTTATGAAATCTATTATTATTATTATTATTATATGAAATTGCATTTTATATAAATAGCAAACGACATTCTAACTATGGGTGTATGTATCTATATATCTATATCTCTATATAAATATATATATTTAATAGGACAATGGTTAATTATCATAACGTGTGCCCTACTTACCTACTGTAAAAGCTACTGTCTTACACTGTCTGACATGTTAAGTGACTAAAACAGACCATCAGAAATAATTATATATGCAGCAATACATGCTTACATGTTGTTGACTTTATAGAGTAGAGGCTGTTGTTAAAGAACAGCATTCTCATTTAACAGTGGATGTAAGATACTCAATAAAAAGCATTCAAACATTTACTATGAAGTTTTCAATTAAAACATTTTTCAGAATGATACATTCTAGATAATAAAGTGCAACTGATTATGAAACTTTAATTGTCTAATTGTTACCTGATGTTTAATTTTTACCTGAGGTCCCACTTTTGCTAAATATAATATAATATAATATAATATAATATAATATAAACTTTGCCAAACAAATACTTGTTGTCTGGGTCTGAATCTACGCTGGAATTACTGATTTTTATTTTTTAAAACTGAATTTTACTCTTGTCTTTCATTTCTATCAGCACCTCTCCTCTGATGGCCTCCTTCTTACAACAGTTAAGACTACTTCTCTGGAAAAATGGCCTCAGTGTCATCCGGCAGCCTGTGAGTAAACCTGCACACCTGTACACTGTACAACAAAAACCTGATCCCCAGATTCAAATGATAATGTTAGCATTGATTCTGTGGAGCTCTGTGGGTTCAGGTTTTCTGCCTTAATGTAACCATACAGACTCTGCGCAACATATATTTTCATATTGAATGTTAAATTGCTGATTTGCTGATTTGGTTAGCTGATTTGCTGTAATAAAAATAAGTTAACACTCCCAGGCATTATTTCTAAACTTTTTATGTTTGCTTTATCATTAGATTAGCTGTGCTTTATCTCTTAAATATTCTCTGCGTCCTTAAAACCTTATTCAGTAAGGTATTCTCCCAGTACACATATGCATATCTTATGATATGTTCAGATGGTTTTACATAAGTACAGACAGTAATATCTAAAAAAAAGTTATTGTAGTAGTTATTTGATTTGATTTGATTTGATTCATACAGAGATTAATAATCATGTACAATATAACCAACAGTAAAATCTGACAGCATATTTGTTTGTTGATTTTTTTTCAGACCTGGTCGCTGGCTCTCCTTGTCTGGCCACTTGTGATATTTATTATCTTGGCGATCACCCGTTCACAGTTTCCACCAAAACTCAGAGACACATGTACGTACGTCTATAACACATCATCCTATATTTAGACTGCAAAAGGAAGCCATCTAAGTTTGTTGTGATCTCAGTGGCGAGACAATGACTGAAGGCATTCTGAGTTGGTTAAAGATGGTGTAAGGTTATGTTTAAGGTTCTGGGCTTCTGACAAAAGAGTTGCGGGTTTAGTCCTGAGAAGGTCTGAGTCAGAAGCTGTGGAGTTAATTAATGAGTTCACAATTCTGCATAATTACAATTATGCCCTTGAGAAAAACACTTATTCTCAGGTTATCCCATTGGGACTGTCATTGCACTTAGTGTGCTGTAACTTCCATACACTGAAGCGTGTCTGCAAGGAATAGTTACAAAGCTGATGGTTTGATTAATAGCTTGATGAAGATATGTAGCTAAACATATCTTAATTTTCCTGGCTTTATTAATTTTAAGCAGGCTGATGTCATCTCTTGAGAACATTTGACGTTATGAGGAATGTTCTAGACTAGTGTTTTATTTCTATAGTATATAATGGATGGCCAGCTGCTAATTTCCCAATCTGCTTTATTCTTGTTTAATGTTTATTTATCCATATGCCTCCAGTTTTCTTTAAATATGATTTGGGATTAACTGGTAAAAAGACGTATTCTGTGCATTTATGTAATCTTTCTTTTTAAGCTGGCGGACCTTTGGGAGTTTTCTGTTATTTCACATTTTTCTCTTGAGGATTGGGTTGTTAGGCCTGGTCTTTCCCATAAGTAGCTCCCTTATGCCTTGTACCGTTCTATACAGGCAGACTCACTGTTTGTCTAATTGTATATCCATCTACAGAAAATCAAAACTCATTTGATAATGTGAGAAAACAAGTGCTAAAGCTTCCCAGCTAACAAGGAACATTCTCAGAACTTTGGCTTAATATGTATTAGGTTCAGAGAACATTTAAAAATAGCTTTCGCAATCATGCAAAATAATAAAATTGAGTGTACCCTTAATGTTTCCTCTAACATTTACATAACCATGAAAAAGTGCTTTTAAACGTTCAAAACGTCAAGTTCAGTGAACATTCAGAAATTATGTTTTTATAACTTAACAACAACATTAGCTGAATGTTCTTAGAATATTTTTGTTTGATAATATTAATTATAATAATATTTTTTTGTTGAACATAACATTTGGTTATTAAAATAATCACATCTGTTATTATTAAACTTTAATGTATTAATGACTAATTTAATGCAACAGTCCTGGTCAGTATTTCCTTATGTTAATAAAACGCTCTTTGTATATTTCAGGAAGTTGCTATGATCAAATCATTTGTATATTTATCACACCCTAAGTAGGGTTAGATTATGTCATGTTTATTTTATATATTTCTCTATAGTTTCTCTATGGTTTTGGTTCATTCAAACATTGTTTGCTGGACAAATATTGCATAAGGTCAATAATCCTACAGTATGAAACCTTTTAAGTGGTCACTCTCAATCTATAGTAATGTACCTTTTGACTCCTTTTGTGTTTGTTTCTATGAAAGTCCTATACCATAAAACCAGACAGGAAAATCAAACATTCTCCCTCTCCGGGGAGAGAAAAACCAACCCAAGTTGAGAAAACATGATTGAGATCTCAATTGTTTTTTCCCAGACAGCAATGCGATTAAGTGGAGAACAAACAGAGACATTTTCTGGTCTGATTCTCAGATTTTTCTCCTGAGAAAAAGTATCTATAGTATTAATGTGTCTTTTCGCAAACAGTCTACTCAGATTTGCCAAGAGACCATAGTCTGCAATCAGATATCTAAAGATTTCAATATGAACTTTACTTCAAGACAAAATCATGTGAGATTTTCTGAACAAGTCTACTGCTTTTAAAATTATGGGTGTCACTTCAGCAAATCCTTTACTGGAATGTTTTTAAAGCAGAGAAATGCTTAAGTTTTTTTTTTAATACTTTCACACTTTTTCATTTATTTTTGATGGCTGAGGAGTGAGGAGAATAATGGCACCTCATTGTACACAGTTTTTGCAGATGTTTATTTTATAGAGCAAACCTTTAAACAAGTTTATTGGCAGTCGATGATTATTTACATTTTAGCAGAAATTACCCAAATTTACCATGAAAAAAGTGTTTACTATTTGCATTCATTATATGCATTATGTGTATTCCTACACGTTAATACATTGTCGTATTTTTATTTCTTCCAGGATTTTTAAGAGAAAAATTTGTGGCTTTTTGTCCATGACTATTGGATTTGAGGTCATCTGTATACTAGTGTACCTATACAAGTTGACTAAATAAACTTTTAGCACATTTACATTTAGTCATTTAGCAGACGCTTTTATCCAAAGCAACTTACAAATGAGGACAATAGAAGCAATCAAAACCAACAAAAGAGCAACAACATGCAAGTGCTATGACAAGTCTCGGTTAGCCTAACGCAGTACACGTAGCAAGGTTTTTATTTTTATTTTTTATTTTTTTAAAGAAAACAAGTAGATAGAATATAGAAAAGAAAGCTAGTGTTAGTTTTTCAAGAAAATCTAGCAGTTAGAGAATAAATATGCAATTGATAGAGGGTCAAGTGTGTGTGTGTGTGTGTTTTTTTTTTTTTTAAATAAAAAGAAGGCAGATAGATAAAACAGAATTAGAAAAGAGAATGCTGGAGTTAGAGGGTCAAATAAAGATGGAAGTGATGGGTTTTTAGCCATTTCTTGAAGATGGCTAAGGATTCAGCTTCTCAGATTGAGCACATACAGTACATATGCATTTAAAATGAGGAGTCTTTCTCTTCCTTGAAAGGAGAGCAAAATATTGATAACTCATCTTGCTCACATGGGTATATACATGGTATTGACAAGCAAAGGCAAATCATGAATTGGATATGTTCTGTCTAATGTCCCATTTCAGTAGAACATGTCAACGCAATAACTGTGCTCAATAATCCATGCCATGAGGTATCATTAAAATTTACTCACCCTCAGGCCATCCAAGATATAGATGAGTTTGTTTCACCAGTGGAACAGATTTGGAGAAATTTAGCATTAGATCACTTGCTCATGGATCCTCTGCAGTAAATGGGTGCTGTCAGAATGAGAGTTCAAACTGTTGATAAAAAGATCATGATATTCTACAAGTAATCCACATGACTCCTGCCTATCAATTAATATTTTGTGAAAAATATCTTGTGCATATTTGTGATGTTTTTAACTTCAAGCTGTTGCTTCCGGGTAAAATACAAGTGGTTTATCTATAATATTGCTTTCTACAGTGGAAAAGTCATTTTGTCTGAATCAGGAAAGAATTGTTCAAAGATCAAGCACTGGATGAAGCGTTATTATGGATTATGGATGCATATTTTGGCCAGAAGTAACAGTTTAAATTTAAAATGCCTTGATGGATCTGTTTGTACAAAAATGCTGCTTTTTACTTCAAGACCTTAATTGATGGACTGGAGTTGTGTGGATTACTTGTGGATTATTTTGATGTTTTTATCAGCTGTTTAGACTCTCATTCTGATGGCACCCATTCACTGCTGAGGATCCATTGGTGAACATGTGGCATAATGATAAATTTCCCCAAGTCTCAAACTCATGTACATCTTACATTCTACATAATTTTCCACAAATTTTATTTTTTGGTTGAACTATTCCTTTAACCCTAACAAACAAAACAAAACAACAACAACAACAGCAACAAAAAAACTCTCAGCGACAAAAGTTAAACTGTGCTGTTCTTTTCAGGCTATGTGGCGCCTAGAAACCTTCCGAGCACCGGGTTCTTCCCTTTCCTGCAGACACTCATGTGTAGCACCGACAGTATATGCACCAGCAAATCCTACCTAACAGAAGGACAGCCCAAATCGTACTGGTACACAGGTCGTCGTCACCGCAGGGATGCTGAATCTCACAGGTAATGCATGTGCAAAATAACAAATTTCCAGAAATATGGTCTAACCCTTTCAGTTGTTTCATGTTGCACCATATTCTCAGAAAACTTGAGGTCTGGTCTTGTTTTGAGTTCAGTATTATGATGAACATCAGATGTGAACATTAATGGAGATATTTATGAGCCAGCACTCTAAAGCCATGTACTGTAGATGTCTGATAAAGATGGCTCAGTTCAAAATGACAATGGCCACACCTGTAGGTTGATACGTCACTGATGAGATGATAATGGAACTTATGGCAAAACACTGCACCTCTTGTGACATTGCTGTCCCCTTTGCCTTAGTCAGTATTCATAAAGCTAAGAATTCTATTGTTTGGTTAGTTGATCAGTAAAAGCTTTTGGCTGCTGTATAGAGAAATGTTGTCTAAACCTGTTTGTTCAACAGTTCTTTTATTGCTGTGTGTGTCGTGTCCAGGTTGAGTCAACAATGAAACCTTCTGTAGTCAAAACCTTTGCTGGGTCATTGATGCTGAAGAATGTTGGTGAAATGGGAATTTTTACATGCTATATATTTATATAACTACTATAACTACTTAAAAAAAATGCAACTTCTTAAAAAACAAATTTGATTGTAAAGTGCATGATTATGAGTAAAAAAATGTTTGTCTAAAGCACTGTGGTATAAACGCATATTGCATTGTATGAAAATAGATAATTAAGATAATTAGCTTTAAATTTATCACTGTTATGATCTACTCATCATCACTCAAAAACTGTATGACAATTTCTTCCTTGTGAAACACAAAAGGAGAAAAAAAAGTCAAAACATTTCCGTACATTCGGTCCACTTTCTTCCAAATAAAAACATTAATATTAGACATCTAACATTTAAATGAACTAAGTTTAAAAAAAAAAGTATTTACATTTAAGAATTAACAATTATTGTTTAAGAAGTTTCAGTGGAATTTCTCTATAAAATAAAATAAAAATTAAATAGATAAAAGTCTGTAACAGTGAAAGAGTAAATATTAGATTAAAGTTTGTTAATTTAGTTGAATAAAGGTTGAAAAAATATAGAAAAGGCTTTAAGACATTATTTTGCTTTAACATACACCACAAAAGATTTTATTGAGTGTTTGAAAAAATACATACATTTAAAAATAAGGGGGTGGCAGAAACTCCCATGGCAGCATTCCTTCTTTTCTACTTCCTTTTATTAATTCAATTTCTTTGTGCACTCTGAACAAACTCACTGCCAGCTCATACTGTGTAGGAGGGTTGAAATTCACAGGACTTGTTTGTGTAATCCTTTACCTAGTTATCGTTAAATAATGCTTCATCTTTCACTGTGACGTGTGCTTTTAAATAATCTGTCTATCATGTTTCTTTTTTGTGTAGGCTTGTGCAAAGATGTCAGCATTTACATAACCATACATGTCTATGTTATAACCATGTGAAATTTGTTATAACAGTATTCTATATTTTTAGTATCAAAACTATATCCTTTGACAAAAGTTTAATTGTAGTTTAATTTGAGATAATTATGGTTCTTGTGCTGTATATACCCATGATCCTCTTTATATTTCAGTCTACCAACACTGTTCCATGGCCTACCTCCACTGGCCCATCTACAGAAGGGAGGACTGATTCACTCAATCCTTAAAAGGGATACATCAAATCCAGAGCTCCTAGTGCTATGGGATCGGATGCTCAGTATGTACATTTTCGTCAGTCTTTTAATACATAGCCACTCAGTGTTAAAGAACTGATAATGTATCAGTTTCAATGTTTTTAACTGTGTTGTTTACAATATTTTAAGATTCCAGCTTTCAAAACATTCCCAATGTGACTTCAGTCATGCAAACGTTTAACAACACTGCACTGGATGATCAGGTTAGTGATGAGTGTTTTCTGTATTCTTGACATATCCATGTTTTTTTGTGTGTGTGTGTATATATATATATATATATATATATATATATATATATATATATATATATATATATATATATATATATATATACACACACACACACACAGAAAGTGTTGTTTTATTTTATTTTATTTTGTTTTATTTTATTTTATTTTATTTTTTTATTTTATTTTTTAGGAGGTAATATATAAAAGGTGAGTTATTTTTAAATCATGAATTTTACAGACAATACAAAATATAATCTTTTTTTGTATAATCTTTTTTTGTAATATTAATAGCATTCAATGTATGTTGTGTATTTTATGTACTGGTCCATTAATAAGTTGATTATGACGTCAATGGTTACACTTTATTTTAAGGTGTCCTTGTTACAGTGTAATTATACATTTAAGTACTGATTAATATTAATTAACTACATGTACTTACTATATGGTTAAGGTGAGAATTAGGGTTTGGTTTTGGGTTACTTGCATGTAATTATGCATAATGAATTGTTATTATAATAGTAAGTACATGTAACGTGTAACAAGGACAATAAAGTGTTACCATTTCAATGTATATTTAATCATGCAATATGGCTACTTAAAAGGATAGTTCACCCAAAATTTTGTTGTCGTTTACTCACCTGTATGTTGTTCCAAACCTGTATGAATTTTTGTCTTCTTTTGAACACAAAAGAAGATATTCTGAAGAATGTTGATAACCAAACATTTACTGGTAGCCATTGACTTCCACAGTATTTGTTTCCATACTGTGTAATTCAATGGCTACCAGCAACTGTTTGGTTACCAACATTCTTTAAAATATCAGCATTCTTCAAAGCCCAGTTGCTTGCATCATTGATTTAATTTTTCTTTGTTGTAGACAATGGAGTCCGTTTGGGAATCTGTGAGCGTCTTGAAAAAATCCTTATGCAGCTTCTCCATGACTGCCATCAACACATCAGCCAGTACCCAAGATCTCTTTACACAAGGCTTAATAAACTTCTGCAGCTCCAGCGACACTGTTCTGGAAGCATCTTTACTCACCCTGAACCAGGTGGGGTCAGACCTCCCACACTGTTCATAATCTTTCAGTCTAGTCACATTATGTCCACATATGTCCAATAAAAGAGTTATTAAATGAACCATTAGACATCACTTTAATGTTCATCTGTTTACTTGTGTGGGTCGCCAGGTGCTAACAGAAATGCTGCTCAATAACCCGACAGAAGTATTGGGATCAATTGGAGGGACTGTGGTGGGCCTAGATATGCTTCAACAGGAGACATCAGTGTGGGACTTCCTACTTGGCTTGCCTGATCTCTTCCTAAAGCCCACAGATGAAGAGATATTAAATGCTGGAGCAGAGGAACTGGAAGATCTTAAAAAGTGAGTGTTTTGCTCACAATAGCTTACCATTCAAATGTTTGGGATCAGACTTTTTTTAATTGATACTTTTATTCAGATAGGATGCATTAAACTGATCAAAAGTGACAATAAAGACATTTATAATGCTACAAAAGATTTCTATTTCGGATAAATGCTGTTCTCTTTCTATCCATCAAATAATCCTACAACAAAAATTGCATCACGGTTTCCACAAAAATATTGCTGCACAACTGTTTTCAATATTAAAATAACAAGAAATGTTTCTTAAAGGGGTCATGAACTGCCTTTGTTTTTTATTTTGTACTGTTCTCTGAGGTAAACTTATAATGTTATCACGATTTTTAAATAAAAAAATCATGATTTAGAAGTAATAGGCTAATAGAGCGATTCCCAGTCCCAGCCCTCTTTCAGTGTTCATTGCTCCCTACTCCCTGAGCAGGGGAAATCTGTTGAAGTTTACTTCACTTCGGAACATTCATTCACAGATTTGTGCTGCGCAGCATCTTCAAACACAGACAAAACTTATTAGAGAAGTGTGAAGTGTGACGTAATATAAATCTTTAAATAAATACTATTTAAATTCATGTCTCGCACACTTTAATGCCCGTTGAATGGAACATATATGCTCGTTTCGCACTGGAATCATGGTGGAATATTCGGTGATGTCCACTTTGAAGGGCACTTACGGTCGAATAGAACAAACGTTGTACGTGATAAGAGAAATATACAAAATGTACAGAGCGGGGAGTGCGAGGACTGGGATTGGGAAACGCTGGGCTAATAGTCGTGTATGTTTGACAGCCTACATCCTGTATAGATGGATGCTGCTGTGATTTAGGTTAAAAACGCATAAATACTTAATACATATCAAACAATCTGTAATAACAGACACAGCAATAGTGATCACGTAATAGTCGGCACAGCATCGTCTTTTAGTTTCAGTCTTTCTGAAAATCCTGCATCAAATTGTGCTTTGTTTGTAAAATGAAGTGAACAAAGGACTGAGTTCTTACTGACGCAGTCTGGCACTTCATTAAAAATAAAGTTAATCAAATAAAGTTTATCGTTTGAATTCTATGTTGACCTGTGGGCGGGGCTAAACAGGCAGCGATGTAGAAGCAGGCGTTGATCTTCTTTTGCGGAGGCGGTGTTTAGCCACACTATTACATCGTAAAGTGGCACATTCCACAAGCTGTCGTTTTGGCAGATATAAGCTGTTTTTAGACTAACGAGAAAATTTTGAGTTTTGTTAACTTGTATATGACAAAGGATCAAGGGAATTTTGATTTCTCAGTTCATGAGCCATTTAAACTCATAATGTAATAACTGCACATAATGTAAAAACTGCACATAATGTAATTATTGTAATACAATGTTCATAATGTAATAATTTTCTCAAAATGTAATAAAATCTTGAGCTTATAATGTAATAACAATTATGAGAAATTTACTACATTATAAACTCACCAAAAATATTGTCATATTGTCCTAATTGTAATAGGCTTTTTTAAACATAAAGAAACATTGGTTTAAACTACCTACAAAATACACCAGATTTAAATATTCATGCTATTATTATTATTATTATTATTATTATTATTATTATTATTATTATTATGGTACATTACTTCTTATACATGCAGAAAACAAAGACACTTGGGCTTTAGATAAAAGAGAATATATATATATATATATATATATATATATATATATATATATATATATATATATATATATATATATATATATATATATATATATATATATATATATATATATTTTTTTTTTTTTTAATTTGACAACAAAAAATTATACATACTATTAAATGACAAACAGTGTACAATAACAACACTGTGTACAAAGTATAGCCTATGTTGTAAAAAATAACTCACAGTATTAATACAGCAAAGGGAAAAATATAATAATATAATATTTAATATAATATTATTAAAGGAAATATATATTTCCTTTTAGAATTAATCTGTTTGTGTGTGTGTGTGTGTGTCTGTCTGTCTATACACGCAAACAAATTAATTTGAAAAGGAAATATATATTATAAATATATATGTAATTGAATAGATTAAGCAAAGCAAATATGTTCATGTCTGAGATTCATATTAGCATTTATATAACTAAACTATAGCTAAACTTTAGTGAGGGGACATTGTTCTTCTTAGCATCATGAAAAAAAACTCTTTTATTAAAAAATCCGAATGCATTACAGATAGCTTAGAATGTGTGCAAAGAGTGCTCCCTTTATAATTTCAATTGCACTGAGCCTGTCACTCATCTCAGTTCATCGGTTCAACGGACGTGTTTGTGATTGGCTACTCTGCTCAACACTGCAAACGTTGTAAATAGAAACATCTGCTGCTCTCCAGAGTGCAAATGCAAATATTCACAGAAGAGTGCAAATATGTTGTATATGTTATACTGTATAATAACAAATATGATATTACTACAATTTCAACTAATGGTGCTCTTGTTTTTTTTGGGTTTTTTTTTTGTGAGTGTTTAGCTCCCTAAACTGGGCGTGACACAATGCTTTCCGTATATATTTAATATGGAATGTTTCTTAAATACGGAAACAGTTGGCAATCCTACTTTGCATGTTTTAAACACTTAGATTATGTTCTTACTTTGGCCATGCATTAAATGCACGTCCTTGAAAGACTGCAGTTTGCTGACATATTTACTTTAACTTCTCAGGTAATGTTCGTGATGACAACGACAGTGGTTACATATAAATTTTATTGTTTTATCAAAATTATTGCTAGGAACAATTCAGTCGTGCCCCTACAAAATTCTATGTCCTTGGATTGAAGGCATTTTTATGAACAAATTTGGAAAAAAACAAAAGTTTCCAAAGTCTAATGTAGTCTGGGATAGATTGCCTTATCTGTCTCAGGCAACGGCAGCACGGAGCACGACTTAAATGAACATTTCTTCAATTTAATACAAGTTATAACATGAGTGTACATCAGAGGATATGTTAAAAAATAAATTACAACTTACAATCATGCATCATATCTGTGCATATAAGCTGTTTCAACCAGGGAAGTCATCAGTATAACAGCCTGTCAAGAACGTGTTAGCTACGTGATATTTACATCAGGAAGATAAAAGCGTCTCTATAGATAATCATATCGCCAAAATTATAAATACATTATACATTTGTGTAAAACATAAAAAAGTTTTTATAACAACCATTTAAATGACTTTATCTCTCTCTCTCTCTCTCTCTCTCTCTCAAAAAAAATAAAAAATAAAAATAAAAAAATAATAATAATTTGGTGCATAAAATGTGTTTCTGGTTAAAAGCAAATAAAAATGACGAAGCATGTCATAATCACAAAATTAGTACGTTTTTATAAAAATAAAAATTCACAATGTAGCCTAATAAGCCTTATATTCTTTTAATGTAATAGCTTATTTTACATAAAACTATTATTAGGTTTTGTGGTCAAATTTATTATATTGAAAGATAATTATAATATTGCAAACATTGTTTTAAATTATGTGCTGGTATTTCCTTATGAACTGTGATTTACATTATAAGTTGCCACAGTGTGTTCATAATGTAATAAATTTCTCATACAATAATATATTACATTATGTGAAAATTTGTTATTACATTGAAAAATTATTATTACATTATGAGCTCAAGATTTTATTACGTTTTGAGAAAATTATTACATTATGAACATTTTATTACAATAATAATGGGATACTTATTACATTATGTGCAGTTATTACATTATGAGTTGCTACAAGGCATCAAATAAGCATTATTAGAATGCTTTCTGAAGGATCATGTGGCACTGAAGGTTGGACTTTGTGTATGTATTTTGTGCACTGGAAATTTCAGCCAGATCAGTGCCTATTTACTTCTTGTGCATGTTTTTTGGTTCTGGGAATTCCGTAACCACATTTGTATGTGGGTGCCCAGCTTGGTTTTCCAAATTCAGTCGGATGTATATCACTACAAAACACTACACATTCCCATTAAGTGTGACTTGCGTGCTTGTAATGTTTGTTTGTTGAATGCTTTCAAAGAATCTCATCCTCTCTTGTTTGCATTTAGTGCCTTGACATTTCTCCAGAGGACTTTCCCTCAGGCCAACATCTCTACTGCTGTCACAAACCCAGTCATCACTAAAGGCATTGGCTTTCTCAACTACATGAGTGCTTGGAAAGGGAGAGGTATGTTGAAGATGACTTGCTGGACATATTTTGTGAGCTGTATGGCATTTGTGTCAACCAATTTAAAGCACTGTCATTCCCTTGTTAATTACAAGGCAGTGCCTATTAATTCAAGCTGAAAATAGTTTCTCTTTTTTTTTTGTATTGGCACTCACAGGCTGCTCAGGGTTGTTTTTGGTGATCAGTCAGCCTGCTACAGGGAAATGTATCCAGTATTTAGAGATCGGTACATGCCTCGTTTTAAAGAAGGTTTCAGCCAGGGCAACATGTGTTAGTGATGACCCTCATGTTATTCCAAACCTGTATTTATTCCAGGACTGTTTTGAAGAATACAAAAGAATCTACACCCATATAAACAAAAGCATACAGTTACTGCCAAAAAGGACAGAAAAGTCACCCTTAAAGTATCATAAAGTGGTTCATGCTATTTTTTTTTTTTTTTTTGGTTCATAAAAGTGGTTCATGCTAGTTTTTCATCTGGACATGTTGAATTTATTGTATGAGATTTTTTAGAAGGATAAACAGGGAAGGTTGTTATACAGAACGTTTTTGGTTACTACCATTCTGCCCTTGAGTAAGGTTCTTAACGTCAGGTTGCTGGCTGCCAGGTTGCTTACTATCTTAGGGGGAGATGTTGATTATTAGGGGATTTAGAGACCAATGAGTCTATTGTCAAAACCATTCTGGACTACGTGTTCTATGTGCACCACACCCTGTCTTATACAAGGTGAGCATTCTACTTGGCAAGGTGAAAAATTATCATCACATGACAATTACAGCCTGTTCTCAAAAGAAAGCTAAGTGAATTTTATTATATGAGTACTTAAAACTAAAGGGTGTATTTTTTTATTGTTAAAGTGCTTTTTTATCTCTGTTCAATATGCACAGATATTCATATTCAAGCCATTCATAGTTTGCTTGTCTGGTTGTTTGACTATTGGGAGGCACGGGGTGTTCCGGAAGCCAGTTTGAAAACAGTCATTTTTTACAAATCGATTTGTCATGTTACTGACACAGAAATCACACACTTCAGAATTAACTAACACTGGTATTTTGACCAGCATGTTCACCAAAATGTGGATTTACATGCAACTTTCAAGTGCTTTAGAATGCTGTCTGCCTCAAGAGCTCTCATGTGTTGGTCAAAAGTGCTGTCACATTTTTCTCTTGTTTTAATTAGATGTATATTTCAAACTGAGTGATGTCGTGACCCCAAGCAGCATTGCTCTACTCAGCTCAGACATAAAGGACCTTATCAACCAAATCCAAATTCCTCTCGATAAGGTAGGCCTTTCATGGTTGCTCAGTGCAGGTTCTTTGTTCAGAAAAGGAGTGTTTATTCAACTATGTGAATAAAGGCAAAAGCTCCATAGACTTTGAGGAAATAAATTCCTTTGAAACTTTTTCACACTTTAACTGATGTTTAATTTGTCCACAAACTACATCCAACAGTGTACTGTATATGCATGCATTAAAAGTTGTCTTGTGTATTTTTTTTTCATAAAAGTCATGAACATTTCCACCAGTGTCACATTTACCACATCTCAAGTTATGTATTTTGTTTAATATTATTCTGTGGTGGAAATGGCAGTGATTGCAGTAACATTTTAAACTAAAATTTTTTTTTTTTTTGTCTTGCTAAGGCTGATTTCTTAGCTAGCATTAAATATACACACATTTTCACACTTTTTGCATAAATTTAGAAATACAGTATGATTAGAAATGATGCACAATACGAATATTCTGTTCGCAAGTTGTATTTAGTGATTCTTCTTTATTCATTTCGTATTACAGTTGATTTCACTAGAGTTCGGTGTTAGTGTGTTACTAAGTTAACTACAACATGATACTCTAACATTAAACTCTTGATTGATACATTTAGTTATAGTATGACTTTAGTATTAATTCTTAACGTTTCAATATGGAGAAATTGCATAAATTGACAAAATGACAGCTTGATTAGCAATGACGCACAATAAAAATACTGTTCACAAAAGATATATTGCAACATTTTTCCACATGGGGATCGACATACAATGCCCTAATGTTGCTTACGTAGGCTAGGTTTTGGGAGAACCAGCCCAACTGTTTTATATTGTTTGAAGATTAGGAGTTTATACTGTATAAACAAACACAAATAACTACACAATCATTCACACCTATTTTGATCTTCTCAGATTCTAGTGCTGTTCAACGAGGAACACTTTCGTACCTTTTTGTGTGACCAAAACATCATCGCCTCCTATTGTTGGAGTTGGGAAGCGGGCCAGATATTTGAAGGGATAAATACATGGAAAGTTGTTGAACAGGTAAATTTCTTATATATAGGTATCTACTAATACTGCTTTTCTATTTTTAGAAATAAGTCATATTAAATTACACTTCCTCCTTGGACTTTACTAACCTGTGTTGATAGGGTGAGAAACTCTCATTTTCAGTTCCTCTTCCTTACCTACTATCTTGTGAGAAAGCACACAAACATCAGCTTTACCCAGGAAACCAGCTCGGTCTAAACACAAAACAACACGCTAGCAGCCCTGAGACTGATTGCATAAAAAGCATGTATATGCATCAGTCCTCAGGAAACACCAATTAGATATTCCCCTCACCACAGAGGGAACTCCACAACAATATCCAATCACCATGATTTTAAATTCAAAAGTCATGCAGCATATGACAAATACCATGCAGAGTAATTAGTAGGACTGTCACATTGACATTTACTTATAAATATTACATACTATATTTGGAACAAACCCACTTGCATAGGCCTTTAACTCTGCGTTACGTTTAAATTACGCATGCTGTTACTAAATACATCTGTACCAGTAACATCTTCATGTCTCATTCCTACAGGTGCTGTTGACCTGGAGTCAGACCTCTGCTACTGCAGACTTGGCCTTCACTAAGGAGGTGTTCAGCAGCTTGCTGGGCCTAGTCTCTCCATCCAGCCTGGATGCTGTTCTCAAACACAGCAGGTCCCAGCGCAGCAGTGATGCTCAGCCACAGAGCCTGGGGGAACAATTGTATGTCAACCCAGACTACTTTGCATCTGTTTAGATGGAGTTAAATGCAGTAATTACATGTGAAACTGATCTGTTTTTCTGTAACAAATACAGTTTTCCTTTTGGATCTGTATTTCACATCAAGTGTTTATCCAACACAGTATTGAATCCATATTTTTTGTATTGTATGGGTTGTATTTTCTCTTACCTCTTATAGTTTTGGTTGCTGTTTCTGAGAATGAGAGCATGTCACGCAACCTGTCTGTGGTTGAATCTGCCAAATCTGGTTTGGTTATGCCACGTGACAGATGAATTTGCGCTTGAATACCATAGTGTTTGCTTCCAGGATGTAATTTTTTTTAAACATTAGGAAGGTAGATTTTTAAATCAGTCAAACTATACAGATGCACTATGTTTTCACCTACACTGTGCAACGGCTTGTAACTGCTGGTTTAAAAAGAGCGTTTAAATATTAGTCCACTACTTTTTATATGAATATGGATTTGATATAAAAAAAAAAACAGGTTCTTGTACAACTCTTTTTTATTTTATTCTCACTGCCATTTCTTGCTGGTTCAGCTGACATCTGAATGAGAAAAATAAATCTGTTTTTAAAGTTCTTGAACCTAAAGTCCAACCTATTCACCATTTTCCCCTACAGAGTCTTTGGATTAAGCAGTACAGCGTTTAATTTTCTACAAGGCATGCCTGGCTGGGAATACATTCAGACTTTCATGATGGCTGGCCATTCATCCATGCAGGTGGCGAGAGTTGCAATGGAAGTACAGCTACGTATGTATCAGCATGTGCAGAGAAGTATGCAATGCAAACAACTTCCAATGCTTGACACACCGATTACCTGAATTTCCTGAATCCTAAATCATAATCTGTTTCACAGCATTCATTGATGTGGTCCTGAGAGATGCCGAGTATGTCCAGGAGGCCTTCCTTTCTCTTATGCAGAATGAGACCTTTGCTAAGGCCTGGGCTGACCATGCCATGGACTCTATTGTGCAAACCATGGCCAAAGTGGGTCAAAAAAGTCTAAGTGTGTGCTTATAGTTTTCACTAAAGGGATACTCCACCCCAAAATGAAAATTTTGTCATTAATCACTTACCCCCATGTCGTTCCAAACCCGTAAAAGCTTCGTTTGTCTTCGAAACACAAGGTCCAGAAAAGTATGAAAAACATCTTCAAAATAGTCCATCTGCCATCAGTGGTTCAATCTGAATGTTATGAAGCGACGAGAATACTTTTTGTATTCATCACAGAGGAGACGAATTGTTGAATAAAGTCGTTATTTTTATTTTCTTTGTGTACAAAAAGTATTCTCGTCGCTTCATAACATTCAGATTGAACCACTGATGGCAGATGGACTATTTTGACGATGTTTTTCATACTTTTCTGGACCTTGACAGTGCAATTTACTTGGCAGTGAATGGGACAGTCACAAGCCTCCCGATTTTCATCCAAAATATCTTAAATTGTGTTCCGAAGACAAACAAAGCTTTTACGGGTTTGAAACGACATGGGGGTAACTGATTAATGACAAAATTTTCATTTTGGGGTGGAGTATCCCTTTAAAGTCTTCATTTGTCATATTGGGTGTCCTCTAATATTTTCATACAGGTTCTAGAGGGTCACACTAGCTGCAAAGACCTTTCTGCTCCCTGGGCTTGGATGTCAACATACAGCTCTATAGACCTTCAGTTGTGGGGCACTCTAGTTTGTGCTGGGAATGACACACGTCTTGAGGAAATGCTGTTAACATCACTTTTGCCAGTAACTGAGAAGGTAAGGGGGTGTATTTAGAAGTGATGTCCAGAACATTTCTAACTTTATTATTTGACAAAAAATGGAAATTAACCATTATATTACTGCCTAAACTAAATGTGTTTTCACAGGTCCAGCAGTTGGTTGGTGCTGTGAATGGAGCTGTAATGTACAATGTCACACCCTCAATACTTATGGCAGAGTGGCACAGCCTGTACACAACCACCCTGCAGTATGTCACTGCCCTCCAGAACTTGCAAACTGTGCTTAATGAGAACTATTTTACAGCTTGGATCCCAGGGAACATTTCTGTTGGATTGTCCCAGATTCTGTTGACCAGGTCAGAAGCCTAGTAATTGTCAATAACTACTATGTGACTAGGATGTTGCTTGTTTATAGTTGTATCAAATGCTGAACCAAACTAAAACAGTCCATGTAGAAACAGAGTTCTGTCTAGCTAAGTACCTTTATCATTTATTAAATGCATTTTATATGTTTATTTGCATTAAAAAAAAATTGTGAAACAGAGCTACTGGCACATTTGAGAACATGGGTTCTCTGCTAGAGAACAGCTATCTGTGGCCCTCCATGGAGCCATATTTCCATATGGCTTATTGGATTTTGACCTACCAACCTAATGCCACTGCATCACCAAACTGTGAGTGTAAAAAATGATGAATACTGCATAAATTGGTTCACTTTGTTTCTTAATATAAGATTGTTGTGCAGTTGTACGATTTTATATCGTTATTAATTTTATAACAATGAGATTTTTATAGTATTTTAAAATCAAGACCGTTTTTTTTATTGCTAATTTTTTTATTTATTTTTATAAATACATTTATTTGATTTATTTCTATTTATTTAATTACAGTTCCTTGTGAAAGTATTCATACCCCTTCATTTTTTTATGTTTTGTTATGCTGCTGCCTGATTTTAAACTGCTTTAAATTACTTTTTTCCCACATCAATCTACACTCCATACACCATATTGACAAAGCAAAAACAGAATTGTCACAACTTCGTAAATTTATTAAAAATAAAAACACTGAATTAAGTACATTGCATAAGTATTCATACCCCTAACTAAATATTTCGCTGAAGCACCTTTACAGTCTCAAATCTTTTTTGTTTGATGCGACAAGCTTTGCTCATCAGCATTTGGCAATTATCTGCCATTCTTCTCCTCGCCTCTTCACCTCTCAAGCTCTGTCAGGTTGGACGGGGGCAGATGCACATTTTCAGGTTTCTCCAGAAATATTTGATTGGGTTCAGTCCCAGGCTGTGGCTGGGCCACTCAAGGACATTCATAGAGTTGTCTATAAGCCACTCTTGCTGTGTGCTTAGGGTCATTGTCCTTTTGGAAGGTGAACCTTCTGCCCAGTCTGAGGTTCTGAATGCTCTGGACTAGGTTTTCATTAAGGCTATCTCTATATTTTGATGCATTGAGCTTTCTTCTACTCTGATGTGTCCCTCAGTCCCTGCCGCTGAAAAACAGCCCCACAGCATGAGGCTGCTACCAGCACACTTTATTTTTGGGATTGTACTCTGCAGGTGATGAGCAGAGCTGGTTTCCTTCAAACATGATGTTTGGAATTGAGGATCATCAGACCAGAGAATCTTATTTCTCACAGTCTGAGGGTCCTGTAGGTGCTTTTTTTGTAAATTCCAAGTGTGTTTTCATGTGTTTTAACTGAAGAGAGGATTGAGTCTTGCCACACAGCCATAAAGCCCAGATCAGTGGAGTGTTGCAGTGATGTTTGTCCTTCTGTAGGTTTCTCCTGTCTCCACATATGATCATGGAGCTCAACTAGAGTGACCATCAGGTTCTTGGTCACCACTCTAACCAAAGCCCTTCTCCATCAATTGCTCAGTTTGGCCAGGAGGCCAGCTCTAGGAAGAGTCCTGGTAGTTTCAAACTTCTTCCATTAAGGGTAACAGAGACTACATGCTTCTGTGACCCTTCAATGCTGCAGAAATTTTTTCTGAAAATTCCCCAGATATGTGGCTTGACGCAGACATGTTTCTGAGCTCTACAGGCAGTTCTTTTGACCTCAGGGCTTGGTTTTTGCTCTGATTTGCATTAACAGCTGTTAAACATTTTATTAAGACGTGTGTGCCTCCAAATCATACCCATTCAATTGAATTTGCCACAGGTTAACTTCACTCAAAGTGTAGTAACCTCTACAAGCAATATAAATGCTTCTGAGCTAAATTTCAACGGTCCCAGATAAAGGTATGAATACTTATGCAATGGAATCATTTAAGTTTTTTATTTTTAATAAATTTGCAAAGCTGTTAAAAACCTATTTTTTCTTTACCATTATGGTGTATGGAGTGTAGATTGATGTGGAAAAAAGTAACATAAAGCAGTTTAACATAAGGCAGCAACATAACAAAACGTGAAAAAAAATGAAGGGGTATGAATACTTTCGCAAGGCACTGTATGTTTTAATAGTGAACTTAAAATGACAGTATAACATTTAATGTTTTAAATATATTCTTTGTATAATTGTTCATGATACCTAATGCATTAACAAATTTGAACAAATTAAACCTTATTGTAAAGTAATGCCAATTTATTGATATGAAATATGTGTAACTTTGACAATGAATGGCAAAGTGTTATCATTTCCAATCAATCTATCAGTTCATAGTAGAATCACTGAAGATATTGCATGATCAGTATTTTATTTATTTCAGCCATATTATAAATAATATGCAGTGAATTGTGCACAATTTTTTGCAGGCACACTTCTTCCATCTGCCTTTACCTGTCAGACTGGCTTTACCTGGGAAACAGCTGTTCCACTGATTCATTCTTTAATCTATGAAGTGTCAAGAGAACCTGACAGCCTGTTAAGGTAGTGATTATTTACTGCAAAAAATTTATTGATAACAAAGTAATTTTATATTCAACTTATTTACCACTATGTGCATACTTGATATTCAAAATGTATCAGATTACATAAAAAGTCCCATTGGTGATACAATATAGATTATTTTGTTATAGACAATGACTTTCAGTTCCACCTTTTCATTTGATTTTAGACCTCTCCAGGGGACAGTGGCTCTCCTCCAAAACAGTTACATGCCACTTTTACAGCAAGTCATTGCCAGTGGCCTACCAGGTCAGCTCCTTGGTAGTGACATCTCACTACAAGACTTGTTGCTGAACCTCATTAATACAGTTGATAAAGAAATTCAGCTCCTCTCCAACATTCAGTCCACACAACAGTTTGACACTCAGCTCTCGCTCACTCTGTTAAACGACATCATGGCGGCTCTTGGACTGGGGCAGATAGAGAACCTGTTGTTAGGAGGTTCTCAAACAACCAGCATGCACCCAGTCATCATGAGCATCCTTCAGGTCTTGAACAATGGGTCCATCCAGATGCTAAATGTAGAGGATAGTTTTGCAGTTCTTCAAGCAATTTTGAGCCAACTTGGAGCCATCTTACCTTCAGAGCAGCAGTTTCAGTTAGAAGCAGGGATAAATAAGACTCATGCCCTCATTCGAGATCTGGAGATCTGTTCAGCTCTTAGCCAGGACTGTGTTGCTGATGTCCAGAATGTCTTTGATAATCTTGGAGCAATCCTTGCATTTGGAAATAATATGACCATCCCAATTACACCTCTTCAGGGTAACATGACTCTCTCTGTTGTGCTTGATGTTCTCGCTCTGCTCCCGCCATGGAACATGTCCCAGCCAGCAGAAGCCTCAATGGAAATTTTCAGGAAGATTCAGTATCTTCTTGAGCAGGCTTATGCATCTCCTGTTTTCAACATCAGTCAAGTTTTACAAGCCTCCAATCTCACCATTTTTGAATTAGAACAAGTCAATACAGTAATTCATTCTAATTGGTCAGCATCTGTACTGCAGACTCTGAATATGGCCATTCAAATCCCACAATGCATGAACACTCAAACCACACAGTCTCCCCAAAAGCCTCCTGCTAATGGACAGGCCGAATGTGTCCTTCAGCTCATCCAGACTTCTTCTGGTTTACTTGGAGTAATACCTGTAGCAGAGAATGCTCAAATTACTCTAAATAATTGGCTTAACATCATTTCAGTAGAGTATCAGAAACTAAATAGCATGTCCATTTCTGGATTTGACCCACTTGCACTGACAGAAGAGGTGCTGATAACAACACTGTCAGCCATTAGACAGAACCTTCAGGGTCTTGATGTGGAGAACATCACTGATATTACAAATGAGCTCAACATTCTAGAAGACCTCTTGAAAAAGGTATTCAGAGAACCATACCCTTACCACACCATTAATTCAACATTGATGGTACAGGGGCAATATGCACAGAAGGTTTATGGAGAAATCACACTGTGGTATTTAAATAAGCTTGGAAATGCCACCAGTGGCAGTATGTTTGTAGAGATTCTCCATCAACTAAAACGCATGACTGAAATGCACGTGTCACTCATCAATGCAGAAGCAGATATGGTGATGCTAGCAATGAATCAGCTCCAGAATTTGACTCATGTGAGGTTTCCTCTGGAAGGCGAGGATCTTGTACAAGTTGCCAATACCATCATGACCATGCTGCAGGGTGAGCTGGCATTGATTAAAGGAACTCTTGAGATCCAGAAGGCGTTCTATGATTCTCTAGGCTCCCCAATGAACATCAGTATTCCTGCTGAAATTG